>WEKY01014744.1:301-41421 GCA_013390045.1 Picathartes gymnocephalus
ACCTTGGCCTCTGTTTTTCCTTCATCTGAAGGTGAAAGGACCAGTGAGATCAGTGTCTTATGATTGAATATTGTTACTATCCCTTATCATTAAGAATGTGAGGTCTTCATTTATATACTATAACATTCCTGGCTGTGGTGCAATTTTGGGGACCAGATGCAAAGGAATAGTCCTTTGAGAGGACACTGTTGGTTCCTGTGTATTCTCTTCACATCTCAGGGAGCAAATCTTGCATTTGCTCATCAAGCAGGAATATAAATGATCATTTCTGCTGCTGATGCATGAATCAGAACAGATCCCAGGTTGTGCATCAATTGTTCTAGAGCAATTCTTACATGTAGCAACACGTGTACACCCACATGCTCTTGCTTGCTGCCTGGGCAGGAATCATCTCTTCAATGCACTTTAGGTTGAATGTCCCAGATACTTGTTTTACCAGCTTCTAGTTATTTGGTGGTCAGCAAACCAAGGGTTAAAGAAAGGATTTAGCTGTTTTATTGATGAATATATAATTGTTAACTTACAAAATTGAATTACATAGTGAAAGGTTCATTGGTTCGGAACTCTGAAATGTAACTTTTATGCAAGTCTTTATTTCAATTTCTGACCAATAATTCTCAGAAGATGGCTTCATTTTATTGCCAAGAACTGTGTTTTTATGAAGAATATTTTCTCAAAAGTAGCCAAGGGTTCAGGTGATTTATATCTATTTTTAAACACATCTTAGTATGCACTTTACCTTATTATGGATGTCTGTCGCTCATGCTTCAGTCCAGTGGAATTACTGGTGAAACTATGACTAATAAAATTGGTTGTGAACAAAAATTCAATAACAGCAAAGTTAATTATATGTTTACAAGAGTATAAACTTACAGTTTGATCAATATGTAAATTCTGACCTTCAATGGTCTTTTCAGCCTTCTTTTAAGCTTTTAGTCTTGCAAAGATTAACTTAACTGCCTAGAACTCCCTTTTATGGAGTTACCAGAATATGAGAACTAAGAACTTAAAATGGTGACTTAATATTTTTCAAAAATTTAAAAAAAATACAACCTGTTGAGGCTGTGAGTACTCATTCATCTTACTAAATGGCAGCATTACACTGATACATATTTGCTAACAACAGTATCTGCTTAACACTTTTAATATTTATTTTCATAAAAATTATGTGATTAGCTATATTAACACAACTTTCTTGAAACACACTGTTTGAGACTCCGGTCAAAAATCAAGAGTTCTGTATAAGGGATGGTTGTTGAATCAAATAATTTTTGAAGTTGTTTGTTTCCCAGGGTGTGCCAGATCAGTCTTTACATACTGATGATCATCATTTGGCGAAATGACTATTTTTTATCTATCTTTCCTGAAGAGCATCTAAAGACACCAATGCACTTGATTTTATAGTGCTTCTTCTAGGGAATCCATTTATCTTGCAGATGAAATAGGCATATCATTCCCTATTTAACATTACTAAGGATAGAAATAAGCTTGATGCATAGAAGCTTTATTCAGGCCAGTCAAGAAAATATGTTTTTGGACAGATAAGTTTCTGGTTAAGCTCTAATCTGACTTTGGAATGACATGTTGTTGGAGTGAACAATTTGCAGAACATTGCCAGCTGCACCACAAAAATTCTCTGAGAAGGACATTGTTTCTATCTAGACATTCATCATTTGTATGTTTGCTTGTCTGGTGTGTAAGGTTTCTGTCCTCAGAGCCAGTAGGAAATTCCAGTGGGACAGAAACTGAAGGAAGCTCTAGCTCCGACATGAATATATCCTATTGTGTAATATGAAGCTGTTATTTTTCTGAAGGATTTGTGGTTACAAAGCAAACCACAAGACCAAAGCAATTAGATGCTTTCTAGCATGTTCAGCCTAAATGGCTTCTACAGTAGGACATGTGTTCTGGTTCACCACTTAGGCTGCTCTTAGACAGTGAAGTAGGCTCCTTGATGGACCCAGAAAGGATTGACTAATTTTAAAATAACCTGCAGAATTTCACTCAATATTTTAAAATGTTTATTCCCTCATGAAGATTCTGTCTCTGATTTGTAGAAACAGAGAGAACTTTGCCTGGGAGGTGTGCAATCTTATGGCTTACCCATCTGTAACTTTGTGGTTCTGCAGCTCCCCTCCATGTCCTACCATCCCACCATGTCTAGACCTATCGAAAGTCCTAAATGTTCCTTCTCTCCTTTGTGGCAGGCCTTGTCACTGTGTTAGAGCAGAAGTCTTGGCTCAGGAAGGTTTACTCCTTCATTTTAAATAGCTATGAGAAACCACTTTTTCTCCTGGTTTAAACTGATATTGTCTGATACTGTCAGTGTTACCTCTGATAATGTCAGTGTTACCTACCTTAATTCCTCCCGAAGTTAAGTCCTTAATTTCCTTCTTGTTAAGGTAACTGAATTACAGAAGAGAATAAACCACCCAAACGTAATTTGCTTCAGTATCATCAATCATTTCAGTCCTAACTAAAGGGGGAGTAATGTTGCATGAGAATAGCGTTTTAAATGTACAATATCAGAAGATGACACACATCACAGGATTGTAGGTAGTCAGGCTATAACAGCATGGAAAGCTTACTCTGGCATCCAAACCAAGAGATACTCTTTAGAAGGAAGTGTAGTTTTCATGATCTGGAGCACATGGGGACATAACTTTTCCCTAGCACTGGGGACATAACTGTGAACCAGTGAACTCAAGCAGCTTGCATGGGTTATGTGATACCTTGCAGAACTGGCTGCAGCATTTCTGCTGATGAAAAAGCCAGAGTTGTATTGTGACTTGCTGCTGGAGTATAAAGTTCAGTGCATTTTGCATGGTGTTTGTGAGATAAGCCTAAAAAATGCTTGGTAACATAGAATGAACGTATATTTTGTCCTTGTTACTGCGACCTAATTACGATGCTGAAACAAAAAAGGGAGTGGAAAGTATGAGGCAACACACAAGAACAGAACCTAGTGAGAATTACTTGGTCATTGAAATCTAAAAGTCAGGAAGGTTTCGATCTTTGGGCTCACCTATAATTTGTGCACCATAAATGTAGACTGAAGTCGTTAGGGACTTTGTAATGACAGTGCTGTCTATAACAGTATCATCAAGCAAGACATTGGCATAAATCATTGGCACTTTGGAAAGTGTCACTTCTGTCAACCTCCCAGTGATGTGATCTTTAGTCTTTCAAATCTATAGACTGGCATTTGGATCAGCTAAGCACCTAACATCCTGTCTTGCATATTAAAACTGCTTTAGCCAATATCTAAATGCTGAAGTAATGCCTGCTTAAAAATATTTTTGAATTATTTGCATAATATAATCCCACTATTTTAAAACTTTCCTTTAGGGCATAACTGTATAGTCATTCCTCTCTTGATGGATTCACACCTACCTTAATCAATAATAAAAAAAATTGGTATTAATTGAGGCAAGCAGGTCTATAAAATGACTAAATAGATATTAAGAAAAATTAGATACTAAAATAATCCCAGTCTATAAAATACTTTCAAGGAAATGCTATGAAGAGCAAAGCTTTTTAGTTTGAAATTGTTTTAGACGATACATAAGTTTTATTATGGATAGAAATTGTGCTTGTATGGGTTGAATATGTAGACTACATAACATAGGTAGACTTAATACCATCATACAGTGGACAGCAAGCAAAGAAAACTCTCTTCTGCCTCTCCAATGAACCTCAAACTACAACTCAGCAATGCAGCACCTCACTGGACAATACTGAATTCCTATAAGAACTGTCTTGCTTTACCTCTGGGTAAGCGTTTACAGATAATGTATTGCTAGATGTGTAAGCACTGCTGGGTATGTTCACAGCCCTGGACATCTGTTAGTGTTACTGATAAATTGTTACACAGTCCCTGGCATGGTCTTGTTCCCTGACTATTGTCTCAAGAAGAGTGATAGGTACAGATGTTATTGTAATGGCTGCCTAAAGCTACTAGAAACCATGTGCAGAATTTTCAGGTGTCCTTACATCCTTTGCAGATAGTCACACTGGGATGACAAACCATGCTCACTCCATCGTGCTCTTCTAATTCATTCTCAAGCTATTACTGCTCAGGGTTGTGTTTTGTCTGAGATTTTAGCAGGGTTTTCTCTTGGATTATGGGTGTATTTTTTGCACTTTAAGAGCTCTTGTAGTCTGTGCCAAAGCCAATCTGATTGATACACCTACCACATAATTAAAAAGATGTTGCTATTGCATTTGCACGCACAATTTCAGCCAAAGGCATGAAATCACAATTGCCACAAATAAAATTACATGTAGCTCTATGAAAATCAACAGTTTTGTGATTATCTATACCCAAGACTAAACAAACATACTCACAGTCTAGAAGATACGTGAATTGTACACTGTTTGGAAAAGGCTCTATTAGACAAGTGGATGTTATTCTCTTGTCCACTGGCCTCTGGAGGTTTTTTGACTACTTCTAAAGTGTCTACATAAGGTTACAAAAACAGACCTGTTTTCATTTCATTTGGGCATTTGCTGAAAAAATTGAGGAGGCTGAATTGGAGGCCATGAGCCGTAGCAATTACATTAACAGTAAGCATATTCAAATTCAGGTTGAGTTATAAGAAATATAGAGGCATTTAGATTTTACAAAGCCCTTTCAAAATTCTGGCATAAGTAGCTGTAAACTCTCATAAAGTATTTCATGTAAAGTAAAGAAACAAATCTGACAGTATTATTTAGAATATTGTGGTGTATATAAGCTCTTTAATGAACTGAAGTCCTATTGTTCTATATTCTTTGTCCAGGCATAACATAATTTTGGTTTATAGTTACCATCACCACAGAAGGGTACAGTAGAAGAATGGCAACAATCTCACAAAAACTTTGCAACAATGAGAATCACAGATGGATGACCTTACAAATTGATTTTACTGTGTTTTTCATTGCCAAAGGTAATAAATGAGTAACTTAGCTGGGTTGTATCGATAAATTTGAAGCAAAATGGCTACAGCTGGACATGAATAAACAAACATGCTCAGAGTTGAAAGATTTATACCTCTTTTAGCATAAAAGCTGCCATATCTTTCTAGATATGTTGAAGTCTTCAGTGTCTAGCCTGGAAAAGCTCTTTTAAGGCAAGAAGAAAGAATTAGACTCTACATTATAAGCCTTTAATGACCTTTAAAGTACAAGCAATAGAAGCAGTTTCTTATTTCAAAGACTAGAAGATCTTTTAAAATTAACTTGGAAATACAGTAAGAGCACCATCCGTCATCCACCTGAAACTCGAAGGAGAAGACCCACTTCCACCACTGTTATTCAATGTTAATACAGTCATAACACATCTCCTAGATTTCTTTTTTTGTCTGTATCTTGAAGCTGGGTGAAGTCATAGCTCTCTGTAAATACCAGAAAGGAAAACTGAACTAATACTTGCATTTCTGTTTACCAATCTTCTTCTGTCTGTAAGCTCAAAAAATATATTTTCATGTTTACATGATTTTTTCTTCCGTGCTATGTTAAGCTATGAGGGATGAGACATAATATGTGTATCTAAAGGGATAAGAAGAAAGAATTATAAAAAAATAATTCCATCAGCTGTTTCACTAGTAATTAGAAACAAAAGAAGAAATTATTAGCAATGAAATTAATGACTGTCTTGCCACAGGCTTTATGGGGTCAGAATTTTCTTCTCCAGTATGAGGACAAGAGTAAGAAATATAATTGCACAAATCATAATGAATTCAGGCTTAAGTCTGGAAAATAAAGAGCTGATACTCCAACACCATTTCGAGTCTTTCCTTAGCTACATGTTTTATCTAACCAATCAGAAGCAAAAGACAAACTCACTAGATTTCATACTTAACACTTCCTTGCCTTGAATAAATTTATTACATCCAAAGCAAGGGAGGAAGGGTCTTGACAGGGAAAAAAACATCAAACCTACCATCCCCTGATACTCCAGCTCTTCCTTATAATGGACTCTGCATGAAAAGAGCTAAATGATTTCACCAGATACTGAGGTCAGTGAGCTAAATTCTCTGCTCCTATACAGTGCCACTATAGCATAACTGCTGAAGCCATTTAAGTCACACGAGTGGAAAACTAGTCTAATTGAGAATGGATCTGTCTCAGCAAGGAGGCAGGAGGCTCAGCAACTCAAGAAAATGCTGTATTTCCTACCTTCTTGGAAGAAGGGAGAATAACATCAGGGGAAGTTCCACTTCCTTTCAGATTTATATGTGCTCCCCCACTTAACACAGATTATGGTTTTTCCTCTATGTGTAAGCAGCAATGGTTCAAATCAAACACAGCACTTCAAGCACAATTACTGCACACCTAGAAAAGCCCAGTTATATTAATTTGGTGGTGGGAGATGCTGAGTGGTGGGGAAGCCTTATAAAACTACAGGCATAAATTTCTTCAAGGCAGAGCCTGGATCTCTTTGTAGTGTTCAGATGGAAAGCCCTCTCTGTGGTATTTCATCTGTCTGCAGAGAGCTTTATTGATGGGCGTGGGCACACTTGAGAGCATGGCTGTTTGTTCTCTCTCTCTCTCCCTCTGTCTCTCTCTCCCCCCAGTTTGCCTCTCTTTTGAGTTTTATCTGCTTACAGAATACACTGAGGTTTCCTGCATCTTCCTTTCCATCTATTGTTGATGATATTTCTCCTTTCTCAGTTGTTCTGGTACAGACAATTTGTCTCTCTGCTCTTTTTTGCTCCCAGGACAAGAGTTTGGAGAAACAGCATCAGCAACTGGCCCTCCACAACATCCAGCTGGCCTGGAAGAAGAAGACACTACCAGTAATTAGTAACTTCAGGAACTGTGGGCATAACTGTAGGTGATAAATATTAAGAGGTCAGCTACCAAGGTAGCTAATTTAACAGGTTGCTATGCTGGTTTCCCCTTCTGGGACCATCATTGACTTCTTACTGATTTTCAGGAAACTGGGCCTGGCTTTCCCAAGATTTTTGAAAATGTCTGTTATTATTTAATCAAGCCTTTAAATTCTTGTACCAGCTCTAATACAAGGTGTTATTGCTTCATTTATGATTTATCAGGGAGGCTGACTACCTGGGATATAGTAGACAGTAATGGTTCATCCCTTTAAGTGCCTGGTCCTAAGTGGGACATAGCTGTAGCAAAGTAATATCTTCTTATTTCCTTTCTTTCTGCCTCTGTCACCAGGAAAATATTCTCTCTCATCATGTTTCATAAGGAGCTTTCACCTGATATGAATTTTGTACCTAGTATTATTTGTGATGCTCTGTGTGTCCCAGTCCTTTTGTACATTTTGTCAATATAGCTGAAAATGCTTCAAGCCTGGATGTCACAACGTGTTTGTAGAACAACATAACCTGTGCTGGTCAGGACTGCAGGGTGCTACTGATATAGTTAATTGACTATCTCCACTCCTTAGTAGTAAACTGGGTTTTGTACTAATACTTAGTCATTCTCAGGACTGACACATATGAAGGAGCGGAAAATTCCTTTGATCTAGCCATTGTAAATCAAAATAGTGCAAAAGATAAATTTAAAAATGTGTTATATAGTTTAAAATTATAAATTGTAATTCTGAACACTGACTTCTAAAATGCAAGAATGTAAGGGGTACTTGTGCTTCCTAAAGTTTCAGGAAATGGTTCTTCAGCTTTGCTTCAAGTATTACTTACCCTTTACAATTAGTATCTGGTAAAGAAGCTTTGAAAACTGTTTGCATCCTCAATAACTTATCAGAAAACATGTGTAAAAATACTCAGAGACAATGCACACAACTGTTCCTTATGGGCCTACGACGACAATATGTATCAAACACTCAGCACATATCTAGGCAGCAGCTAAAGTTCAGCTACTCAACTTTAACCCCCAAGAGGAGGTCAACAGGAAAAAGGAATGCATGTTAAAGCTCACACCGATGTTAAGTGAGATTCCTTCAATGGGTCTTGAACTCCTACTCGAGATATCAGCAGCAGGGCTGAGTGCCTTGGAATGCAAATCGAGCTTGTTACTCAGCATCACAGGAGTCATAAAAGTTCCACATCAAAGATGCAGATACAGGCTGAATTTTATCCAAGGGATATTTCACCACCTACCCAAAGGCCAACTTCCAGTCTGAGACAGTGGCAGGGAATACTTTGAACTACTGCTGCTGATCAGACTCCCTCTGACTTCACAAATACTTTATCATTGTTTGTTCCACTAAAATAAATGCAAGGTCTTGGAACACAGACCTCATGAAATGCTCTCTAAGATGAAAATCCTTGCACCTTACAACCTGCATTGTTATTGAATGATCTTTTGAGTCTTTAATGTACAATTTAAAAAAAGAGGAATATTTTTTCTGAGTGTTGCCAGACTAAATAATGAACTGTACAATTGTACTGACCATAAGATGACTCCAAACGACTGTGACTAATTTAAAATAATTTAGCCATTCTGCTTCATCTTCAATCATAGCAAAAAACCCACCAACCAACCAACCACATAAAAACACCAGGGGGACATGCATGAGAATGGTACAGGTAGCAAAAATGCCTCAGTTTTTGTTGCTCATTGTTCAGAGATCAAAGCACAGGAAAGGGCCCGGCAAAGAACCATAGAGTTCACATTTTAGTCTTTTCTTAAATTGGGGGGAAGGATGTACCAAGGAAGTGAAGAATTTCAGATAAATTGAGGGGATATAAAGTGGTGCAATAAAATTCAAAATAGTGATCATTTGCATAAACTCAGGTGTATTATTGTTAGTAGATCAAGAAGTTGAATGAAAGAGAAAATAAAATCATGCAACAAAAGTCACACAAAGAATTAAAATAAAGAGAATGGACCAAAGTTTTTTTGTGATACTGGCTGCACAGGCTGTAAGTCAGGAAACAAGACCAATGAAGAAAAGACCCAGCAGTATGGACCTCTTTTTTCATTCTTGTGATGAAGACGAAAGAAGAGATGCTTCAATTAGTTTTCCTCTCTAATTCTGGAAGGTTTTAAGATACTGCGCTGCAGAATGAGGTACAAAACCACAGACAACAGACAGGTGAACAGGAACATTCACAAGGAAAGAAGATCTGCACCTTTGGTCTTCTATTTCAACCTTTTTTTTTTTTTTACTGCTTGTCTTTGTATTGTTTTTGCTGAGAGGACTTTACCCACTGTTTCCTTCCATGCCATTTTCCGTATGTCTCCATTTAAGGTGTGAACTCGACCCTTCATGCTGATCACCCTTTGGTGAAGGCTGTCCTGCCATCACCCATACACAATGCCAGTGAGCACCACTGCACAGCTGGCCCTAACAGAGCAAATAAACCGTGGGGAGTCTGAACGTGTGTCAAATCTGCCCTCACCCAAGGAAGATGTTTTATTCTGTGCAGTTGCTTCCTGGTGAATCTATGTGCTCTGCTTCTTCTGCAATATTCATTAACACAAGTCACTTGTACAGTAAATATTTATTTAACTTTAAGATTTATATAGTGTCTTTCCCTACAGCATCTAGGTGGTATTTGCAGAAATTAAAAACATAAGTTATATGAAGCTTTCAATAGCGTTTTGCATTAAATTGCTACTGTTGTCAGAAATAAATCAGCTATATTGTCATGAAATGAAATAAACCTAACAAAACCCAAACAAGCAAAAGTACAAAATCAATCAACCAAAAGCTAACTAAATAAATGTGGCTTGCATAAATAAAAGCAAGAAAGATTGGCTATCAGCTACATCAATGAAATACCTAGACATGAATGAAAGCAGGCATCATTAATCTGCATTGATTGCACTTGTTTGCTGGGGCATGCTTCCTATCTGACCTGAACACTCACTGGAAGCCATACTGCTGGTGTTACTTGTAGGCAGATGTCTGTTCGCAGCAGAGCTGGTGTTAAAGGCGAGTCCTAAGTTGAAGAATGTGAAAGGGGAGCACTTTTCCCTGGCAGCAAACGTAATTTGAAGGGTTCCAGTCTTGTTGATAATTTTCTCCTTTGTCTCTCTCTTCATCACTGCCACGGTTACTTAAGGGCAGCCACTAGTGCAATTTTGCTATATGGTCAATCGGTGAGTTGTTTTAGATTAAATACCTTCAAAAGCACTGTTAACAAAGAAAATCAGAGAGAACAGCAAGCTCCTTCAGTCATTACACCGATCCACTTTAAGGCATGATATCAAAAACTGCTAAACCAGCATCACGAGAGACCAATGACCTCTGGGAGGGAGACGAGAGGGAGAAAGAGATGCTGCAGAAAGCTCTTCAGTTGGCTCTCCTGCCAGGGAAAAGGTTTGTGCAATTACAAGTTAGGGAGCTGTGCCATTCTCTATGGTATCTGTGGGAGAAAAAGGGACCTTTCAATTTCCCAACTCCCTCAGGTGTCTGAAGCTGAATCTGGTCAGTCATAGATACAGTGCCATATGTGAGCTTCTGTTTCCAACACTCCCCACACCATTGCTTTTCTTTTGCTTTTTGCACTGGGCTACATGCCCAGCCGGGGGTAGTGTGAAGCACTTAAACCACTGACTTCACACATCCAAGTTAGGAAGGCTGCAGTGAACAATGGCTTTCTATTTGCATGCATTTTTGCCACAGGTTTCCTTTAATCATGGATTTCTCCCATAACAAAATACACAGAGAGGGAGGGAGCCTGGATCTGCCACAGTGCCTCCAACTGAGCAGCTCCCAGTGAAAGATGTCAAATTTACCAGGTTCCTACATGGAAAGCCAAGCACTCTCAAAAACCAAATCCACTCTCAGAGCACCTTCTACCCCATTACCTACACTTCCATTTTACCTTTTCACCATCTGGTTATTTAAGTTCTAAAGTGTGCTGGATTAAGTTTGGTTCTCACTTGTGCCCAGACAAAGAAATAACATTATCCATCTGTAGAAGAGAGCAAAAATGAATCCAGAGCGGTTTCCCCTGCATATCAGTCCTTCAGCCATGACCCTCCCTGCTTGCATTAGGTGGGATTTATTTTTCTGTTTGTGAAGAATCAGTGGCTTGACTTATGGTATTACTTAGCATGACGATGGTAGTGCAGAGACCAGCTCTTAATATACCAATTTGATAACAGATTCAGATATAAAAGGGTTTACCTTAGAACAGCATTTTCCTATCTTTTTGTTTTTAGTACCACATTGTGCTTTTTAAAGGATCCCTCAGATGTCTCAGACAAGTCCTGTCTAAGAAAACCCTTGTGCATCATTTGCCCTGTTAAAGACTGTCTTTGGTGAAATAGGTTTCACAGCAATGTAGCGAGGGTTTCATAGGAAATTGGATCTTTTTCCTCACTTTGTTGTACAAAAGGTTAAAATTTATTTCTGTTTGATCGTGCTCATCTCAAAGATGTCCCCTGCAGGCTCTGTCTGTTGGCAGTTAACATGGGTTTAAAGAATGCTCTCTAGGCCATTCTGCAGCAAGAAAGTAGTAGGTCTTACATGGAAATGCAAACAAAACCTTTAAAGCTTTTGATCTTTTTGGGGACTTGATGAAATCTCTTGAGCAAATTGAAGGATTACATTCAATAGCAAATATGTACAAGTATAACAAATTAACTGTAAATGATATAACCAATCTAAAATGGAAGTATAAGACATTACAGTCTTATGGCAGTATTTGAACTTTGTTTCACTGAAACTCAAGGATATTTTAAAAGCAATGGTAAATGACTATTGACTACAAATATTCATTCAAATGCAAAAGAGAATTGCTCTGGGGTTTCTTTTCCTTTAATCTCCTTCTGATTTGATCTAAGCACATCCTTCTAACCTTAATGCAGAGGGGTGGGAGGGAGTGGGGGGGACAAGCTGTGAAATTCATACTGCTAATCCCCTGAGGACTTTCTAATCAGACAACAGCCACTAAGGAGACAGTTTCCTAAAGGTCTTTTGTTTCTCTTCATGTAAAGAACACAGAGAGCAGGTACTGCTGTGCATGGTACACTGAGACTTTTGCATGGTAAAACAATAATGCTTTGAAAGGCAGCAGGATTACCATATCTTCTTGTACTAATTGTCATTCAAAAAGGTGACCTGTAAATTTCCCCCTGCTTTGAGCAGAGGTGGTGTGGTGACCTGGTCAACCCAGGTTCAAGTGTCATTGATTGGATGATGATGGACAAGGAAGAGTCCTTTGCCGGACATGAATCTACTTGACATTTCACTCATCAAGCACCTTGGGTTTATTTTCTAAATCAGCCTTTTCTCTTGCTTTGCATACAGTTTAGCAACAGTGGCATGCACAGGCACATCATCATGTTTGCGTCTGGTCACAGTTCTTGGGAGTAAGCACAAAAGAAAAAAAGCCTAGGGATAATTTTCAATCCACATAACTTTTAAATGAATGGGGTGAGCAGCAGCCAGGACTGAGACACTGAGAAACTCACATCATTAGGAACTTCAAAAGAGGAGGGCTGCAAAACTTCTCTTGCAGCATCATCAACTAATTTGTCTTTCCTTTGGGAATACATCTGCTCAAAACCCTAGAAAATAATTCACAGTCATGATAACAGTTTGAGAAAAAATTCAAAGCGATCACCTTAATCAGGCCCTTTTGAAGTTAAATGTACCCCACTTCAAGACATGTAAAGTATTCTTAATATAGGCAAACAGATGATGTGCAGAAGTCTGCATCTTTCACTACTCTTGTGTTTACAGGATTACAAATCCATGTTCTTTCTCTATTGAAATCATGCGATCAAACCTTTCAAACTTGTGGTTTCATTACTACTGCTTCCTGAGATGTTTAACAGGTTGCAGACATTGAGACTGTTTTAACATCTGCCTTTCCAGTTAAACAGGTATAATCTTAAGTGTGAACTGAGTAGGAGTAGCATATTGGCATTGAACAGAATGTTTTGGCCACACAGAAAATGTGTCTCTTGAACCAAATCGACACTGAAAAGATGGTACAGTCCTCTCTCCTTCCCATGCCAACAGAGGTGCAGTTTTATTATGACAAAAGTGCTTCATTTTGATATGAATAACTGACAATCAATAAAGTGAATGCAGTACAGCACTCCTGCATCAGGAGCAGGGAGCACATCAGCCTAGCCACTTCCATATAAAATATTGGTAGAATGGGCACCGCTGTGTGATCAGGCCTGCTGGTGGCCCACCCCGGGGCCATGAGACACAAAATGGCCTGGGGGAGGCAGAGGGAGCAGAGCACTTCTGCTTATCAGGAGGCAGCTCTGTCCTATCAAGCAGACTGAGCCCCATGGAGTGCAAAGCCTTTTCAGCACTGATTTGCCCTGTCAGGATGACAGGCTTATCTGAGACCTCCCCATGGCTGGCTAGGAGAGATATCCAGGGTCTGGTGCAGTGAGGCACCGCTCCTTCCTTCACAAACTTACCACCAGGGTTGAGCTCCCTCGTGCTATCCTTCCCAATAATGACAGCAAGTGGTTTGGCTAGCTATACCATGCTGTCAAAGCCCAACACACATACAGAATGAAGCTCTGAACACAACTGGTTCAAATTTGCAAAGAAAATGTTTGTTCACTACAAAAAGCAGCTTTGGTTCAGGTGAAAAAATGGACAAATTCATGCCAAGTTTAATGATTTTTTTTCTTTTCCCAGAACAGTAAAAATATTTTATCTGTTATTCAAGAATGTTTTAATTTTTCCAGGAAAGAGAAGGTCTAAGCCTCTCTGCCCTGGACCCTGGTGTCTAAATGAAACATCTTCATTATACAAAGTTGGTTCTTGTTTTTCAAGGGTGAAGGATGTAACTTCATGGTGAAAACTGAGAGTACTTTTGGGTGATGCAATATCTCTATTCAGCTTGCAGACTGTAAAATCAGTTTTCTCAGCTCCACTAATGTGAATACATGCTCTTCTACTAATATAGCATGATAAAAAAGATCTTGAAAGAAATGAACAATTCTGATATATGCAAGAATACTGAAAAATGGTTTTTGGCACGTACTGTTGAGCAAGAAAAGACTGAATATCGGGTATGAGATGATGGAAAAGCAATCCAGGAGACACTGGCACTGCTGATTTATTTGCATAATTTAACAGGTGGAAGAGAGAGAGGACCAGCTCCCTGGCTAGTTTTGCAGCTGTCTTTGGTAAAGTGCGGTGTCCACACAAACGAACAGGAATCCACGAAGTATGGCTGGGTAGAAGTGAGCTGCAAGTAAAGTACAGCATGATGCAGTGATTTGGAAGCATCAAGGCAGAGGATAAGCATGCCCTTGTCAAGGGCCCATGAATGTCTTTTATGAGGACAAGCCAGGAGTCTCCATCATGTGGATAACAGAAATTCCTTGCAGGACAGACGAGGCCTCCTGTTGCACAGCCTGGTGTCTGTTCCAGCAAGGGCTCAGCATGGCCCTTCCTCATGCAGATGCACTTATAGGAATTTCCTCCTTTTCATGACTGATAATTTTCAGGATTACTTCAAAAATTTAATATATTTGACACCTTTATCCCTCTCTCAGACTTGGACGAAATTAGTTGGGAAGTTCAGAGAAGAAGGAAGGACAGGCAGATGAGGGCCTGACTAGTAAGTGGACAGACAGAAAACATGGGATCAGTGCCCCATGTGACAACCAGCCACACAGAGCAATCCCACCACTTATCATAAAAGCTGTGCACTGTTCTCCCCTTGCCAGTAAGTCACGTCCACCTTCCTCAGCTTCTCATTTTGTTCACATGTTGGTTTACCGAAGAATACCCCCAACCTAACCCCAAATCAAGTCTAAGCTTCAGACCAAATCTGCTCTTTTAAATCTCTACATCTTTGAAAAAAATGGCATGTCCTGGAATATTGTATAAATATTGACCTTAGCAAATAAAAACAAAAACAGCAGAGCAAACCTGGCTGAAGGCAGAGGAGACATTGTAATGAACAACACTGTCTTAGAGTAAGCCTGCACCGTTTTTCTTGAGACATATTTTTATTGATACATTTTAAAGAAATTCTCAGAAGAACAGCTATAATTAGAAAATGAATAAAACCCAGAGCACATGCTTTAAAGGTTTACAGTACCCCATAGACAGCTCTTTCTTTGTTCCCCTTTCCTCAAAGCCAGCTTGTGAAGTGGCATTGCAACCTGACTGCTCCTCTATGATTTTTTGCAAGTTCAGCCAATAAAAAGCTAGGAATTTCCCATCTTTGGTTATGAAAAGGAAATTTCCAAGATTGGAGTCACTGATAAACTGAATAACCCCTCTCAAAATTGCCTTATTACTTCCATCTCCTTCCCCAAGCTTTGAGCAGAATAAAATATTTATATGCATCCTGGCAACAGCCCAGCTCAAAAATATTATACAGTTGGTCCTATTGATTTCGAGTCCTGTGGAATAAATGTCTACCCATGTGTGAGTAATGGAGACAGAAATAACAGTCCAAATTACAATATTTAAAATGTGTGTTTTAAATATGTATAAGAATTCTCAAGTAATGAGCTTTTATCTTTTTGTTTTAATCACAGCTGTAATACATGGTCTTATCCTGATTTAAAATCTTCACAGAATAATCCTGTTCATGCTAAAGGATATGCCTGTCTGACAGCAAGAAGCAATCTTGTTTGGACCATTTCTACATGCATTTCCTTAATAACAACTATTACAATACTCTGTATTTGAGACGGGCTATACAGCCTTCTTTCCTATGATTTTATCCTTTTGACTGTAGAATAAATGTTATGTAAAACATTCCACTATCTAATTTTAGAACAGAAACCATGTCTGCATAAAAAAGGATTTTTTTAACCAGCTGAGAAAATTAAAAAAATTCAACCTCAACTAAACTACGAATGAAACCCAGGGCACTTACTAAATACATTTTGCTTTTTAAAAAAGGCATATAAACAATAATCTTTCACAACATGGCTGCACTTAAATTCACGTTGGGAAAATGTATATGAATTCTCATGCACATGAAATGAAATGATTCTCAGGACTGGTTTGTCTGAGTAAGCAGCAGCCATATCAGCTTTGAAAGGGAAATTTATCTGGAGGAAAAATTATTTTTGCCAAAATGATTAAGCATTTGGGCATATGACTGTCAAAAAAGAACTGCAAACCTTCTTGGTTAAAATCTTTATTGATTAAATTCCTGTGAAAATATTCATAGAACAAAGCCATAAACACATTTTCTATTCCACAATGAAATGAAAAAAAAAAATCAAATACATCAAAATAGCATTATGGGGAACTGTAAATTTCAGTCAGATCTGATGATACAATAAATTTCATGTGTAGGAGAAAAATGAGGACATTATATTTAGGAAACATATACTTCCTAATGTTACATTTAGGAAGCATACATTTTAAAAAAGTATTTATTCTCTGAAAGGATTCAAAAGCATTTTTTAGAAATGCAAATTAGGCATAAAATGGTGAAAGACATTTTTTAAGGCCCTTTTGAAGCAGCTGTAGATGTGTCACAAGACATAAGACACGTGCTGTTCTCCATTAAGACTCAAAGCAGAACAAAGCATAGGACAGGAGGTGTAAAGGGAAGGAGGTATATGAAAGATTTGTCTTTGCTCTTGCTATAAAATAACAAAGCTGGTTCTTTCATCAGATTTTTGTCACTGAGCAGAGGCACAATCTCCCCTCCTCCTGCAGCAGGCCAGAGTCTTGATGTATAGCTCAACTGCACAAAAAATTTGAAAAATCCAAGCAGCGCCTTTTATGTCACCTTTTAAGAATTATTGAGTTACCAGGATTATTACAGAATGAAGGGGCATTATCTAGCCTAGAGGCAACTACCAACCTGTGTAAGAGTTTGAATCTGACTCCCTGTGAATTCCTGAGGTGGGCCACTCTGTTTGTATTTCCACTATGAATCACAAAGCTTTTATTTGACTGGGATCAATAAATTGAAAATATGTTATTCAACTGAATTACTACTTAACATGCTATTTTTCAGCAGAATCAACAGTCTTATCAGTGTGTGTAAACACTCTGTGACTATCTCTTAAACACTAGCAGAGACTGTGATAATGAAGTACCTGTTATTTAGATATCATTTCCTTAATAACAAAGTTACATGGTGAAGGCTATGCACAGCTTGGCAAGAGGTTCTTATTTTTTTATTACTAGCAAGGTTTTGTTTGATTTTCAGACTTTCTAAAAAAACCCCACACCTTCTGAAGGAAGTCTGCTGAACAGCCACCTGGTCCTCGGCTGTTCTGATGTTAACACCCACCATGGCAGCCTGTGAAAAAGCTAATTCTTCTTTCATCTCAGGAAATTACTGAAGGTAGCAGGCTACCCATAATTTGAAGACTTGAGAAATTAAAGTACTTGAGAATTTCTGATCTTAGGGGAAATAAGGCTAAGTGCCCCATTCACATTTTTATCTTATTTAGAAAACAGTCATGAGATTGGGAGGTGGAACATGTATTTCAATTAAATTTTTTCTCATCTTGCTTTAATACTGGTGAATCCAGCACAGAGGAAAGACCATTTTTCTATATATTAACTAAGAAAAGGTTCACCTAGTGAGCACTAACTACTGTAATCATCCCCTATTTGTAAAATTAGGCTCAGCAGTTTTTGAATGAAAAGATTTTAAGGATGGAAAGTGGCATTTAGAAACAGCGCCATTTCTCCAAAATCAAGCTCAGCCCTCTTGCTTGACTGGAAAACTGCTCCTTTTCTGGAACTGACACCACCCTTGACTTAAAAGCTGTTAAAGGTCTCACTCAATAGAGCACATAAATATAACCATATGGTACAAAGAAATGGAGTCACTGCAGAGAAAAGAGACTAACAGCCTGTTTTCAAACTCCCCCTGGTCAGAAACTGCTGAAAAGCAAGTGCAGCTTAATCCTCATCCAGAGCCATACCTCTCCAGGGAATTTGAGGCTCAGTTGGTTTCTGCCCACAGTACAACCATCTAAAGGGATGTCGTGACAAACGAGAGGTGAAATGAAGTCGACTGATATCCTAGCAGGCTGACAGCACACAGATTTGGTCGTTCATGGAAAAAAGAGATTGCACTACTGAACACTATTTCAGCTCAGAATAATTAGTTTCAGAGACATCCTTTCCAAAAACTGGGAAAATTTTGATTGCAAACTAAAACAATTTGTAACTAGTGTGTTGACCACTTACAAGGCAATTGAAAAAAAAGTTTTAGTAGTTTGTGATACCGTAGAAACAATAATGTTTTGAGTCTAAACATTCTTCATGTAGAAAATATTAATGAAAGAGTCATGCATGTTCATGTCCAGTTCACTGGGGACTGTGTTCAAAACCAGCTTGTTCTAAAACTTTTACCCAATTTAACTGGCAAAGATAACTGGAAACTTAGTTTATTTTCCTCGAGAGATTAGGTAAGCAAACTGAAACCACTAGAAGCAGTGTAAACCTCCAAGGCCAAGTTATTAGAAGAACTTTCTACCTCTCCTTTCAGGATATTTTAGTCTATAAATTGCACCATTCTGCTTCCGTCATCCTGCAACGTCTGTCTGGATTGTGCAGTCTCTGATCAGACAAGTACATCTGACAGTAATTTGTATATTTAAGGAGACTAAAATGTACCCTGGAAAGATGTGAATTAGCAGGACAGAAGACATCTGCTCCAACAACAGTTTCACCCTCTTTATGAGCTTACTGCAATGCCTGATTTCACTTCAGGAGCCATACTAACTACAGCATTATATTTTTCCTTTTCTGTGGTAAGCATTTGCTCTCCTGTTCTTTCTTCAAGGGAGGAATGGGCTCTCAGATAAAAGATGAAGTTTGTCCTGCAGTTCCTCTTGCCTGGTCATCTGCAGCAGAGCCACACAGGTGGAGACTTCCAGCTTTTCAGGACAGTTAATGTTATTTATGCTGCTTGTCCAGCATCTCCAAAAGTGGTGTCTAAGCAGGCTGTGCCCATATTATGCCTCCACAACAGGAACTTTCTACAACAAACACTTTCTCAATCACTCCCTCAGACATCATTGCTTAGGCTTGATCCGGATGAATACAAACATGAGCAGGTGTCTTAAGAAGACATTTCGTTTAGGGGGGATAGAAGTGCAGTAGTGTCCTCAAAGGAGAGAAAAGGACAGGTTTTCCTATTGGAGAGACAAACATGGCTCTTATTGGATAAGCTATCTATATCTCTTACTATATATTTCTTTTTATCTTCCTCTTCATGGCCTGACAGGAAGTCTGGAAGAACAAAAACTCCACAATACAAGTGTTTCTTCCTGTTGTTTCTGCTTCAGGGGCTGGCATACTAGGAGTGACCCCACCAGCTTTGGGAGAGGAAAGGTGCTGGAGCTACGCACAGACTTCCCTCAAACTATGATCCCCCTTTCTGTTTCCCCCTTTCCCCCTTCTAGTTGCTTGGGATTTCTCTGAAGAAACATGTGGAGTATTGCAAAATTCTCCAGTAAACCTTTGAGCCTTTTGCTGAAATATACTCCTTCCAATGACACAAAGAGATTTTGTTAAAAAAACCCCAAAAAGTATCATCTGAGGAAGATTTTCTCTTGGCTGATAGAAATTTCTGCTGGGAAGAGAATTCCTTTTTTTTTTCTCTTTTTATGCCTATCCCCACCAAACACTTCATATTTTCTATCTCATTAGTGGGAGATTAGTGTGATTTACAGTCACCCCCAAATGATATGGTATTCCATCATAAATTTTACCTGAGCAAATGGCTCCTTAGAAAAAAATCTCTGCAAAGCTTTCATTCTAAACAAAACAAAATGGGACTGCTCTCTTTAGTTTTTAGAGCTGAAATAATGGAGCAGGTGGTAGACTTAAGTCTAATAACCCAGGATAATGAACTGCATTTCCACATTACATGAACAGGGAGAAGAACATAGCGAATAAGAGACTGAATAATTTCTAAGAATCCACACCCTATTCCTCTCACAGACATTGTAGTCCATAGCAATATCTAGGCAATTTCTGCTCTCCTTTTCTCCTGTTCTAGTTTCATTCTTGAATACTTTTGAAGCAGGAGATACTTAAGTGCCCTACTGTTTGTTTGTTGTAAAGACAAAACAAGTCCTGTCTCTGTGCTTTTTAACAGTCAAAATAAAAATTAAGGTGATATTAAGAAAGAAAAAATTTACTCAGCTATGTTTACAGACAAACCTTGCTCTGAGATTCTGTCAGTATCTTGCTAGATGCATCGTGACTAAGTGCTGTTTTAAGAAAATAAAAGTTAAGAAATCATTAAAAATATATTGTATTGGTTCAATTCAAGGCTCCAGTAATCAACTTCAGACCCCCAAGGTCACTTGGCCAGCTTGTGATTACAACAGCAACTTCAGCACTCGGTATTGTCCTACGGCTGTGGCAGGTCAATGGAAAAATGTTCTTTAAACACCATAAGCATCTGATTGTGCAATACCTAAATCAGTGTCATTGATTATTCACAGTGCTGGGCCGCTCAAAGCTGGGGAAGTAATTAGGGCTTTTTGTGTGGATTATCCACTGAGAAAAGGTCAAATAACTACAAACAGTGTCAGAAAACAGGAGTCACCAAGGACCTCAGCCTCCGTGATCAGTTAAGAAATGCTAAAGCAGGGTTTGATAATGATGTGCTTATGCCAGGTTCTACAGGATTTGATCATTCTGTCATAGAAATCCAATGAAGCATGAGTGATGGCTACTTTTTCCTTTGAAGCTTGCCTCAGGTCCCTGATGCCCATCAAGCAAGTTTGTCAGTGAAACTTGACTGAGAAGAATTTAAAAGGCAGTTTTTGTTCCAAGGGGAAATGTACATATGTATATGTATATACGTGTGGGTGTGTAAGTAAATGACTGACCAGTCATTTTAGACACATACTTTCTAATTTAGATCAATATACTTGTTTTGCTCCATATTTTGTCCTCCCTGCAGAAAAACCTGCATTTGCCAAAGGGCCATGCTGCATCCTCTCACAGATCTTTTATCAGAATACACCTCCCAACTCTCCAAATGGGAAGTCTGTACAAAGAACAGCCTCTGCTAATGACTTTCTCCCTATTGAAATGTGAGAAGCAATAAAAGAAGTCTCTAGTTTTGTAACAGCATTTCCAGCGTTTGCTGACTTTACAGGGGTACTGCTACTTAGCAACACCTTGTAAATTTAATTGCTAAGGCAGGGTGTACAAAGCATTCCAGTTCCATATGGGAGCCATTCCTTACAGACCTCCTTCCCTGGGAGTTGCCAATGTTGTAAATCTCTTCCCCTCCTCCCGTCTCTAAATTGCACTAACACTTTGGATGATTAAGGCTGCAGCAGTGATCAACATTTTCCCCTAGTCATTCCTTTCCATTGATCATTTAAATGAGGGATTATTCTGTTTTCCCATTTTAGCTTATGGATCAATTTTTTAAAACAATAGATGGAGGTTAGTTCAGAAAATTGGTGCATCAAGAGAAACACACAAAGACGCTCTGTACAGGGGAAAGTTACTTTATATTAAAAACCAATGAAAGAGGACAAAAAACAAAAGGAAACTTAAACAGAAAAGGAACAGTCATAGCTAACAATATGGAGATATGGCAGAGTAAAAGCAGGATCTAGTAATGCCTGTAGCGAAAATACTGGAAGGGATAGTAGAGTGGCACTACTCAGATGGAAGTTACAGGAGCTATTCACAGCCCTCTGGCTTCTGCTTCCTCACTGAAGAGTATTTCAAGTGTGCAATGAACTCCTGAGAATTTTATTTTTAATGGAAATCTTATACCACTGGAAAGAAAATTGGAAGACTGACAAACTTTTGACAGGCTGAACAGTTGGGTCATCTTGTAGGACTTGATGGATAAAGAGGTTGGAAAGATGAATAGTTCCTCTCAGGCTCATCAAACACCTAAAGGTAGACATGTAGATATTTAGTGGGGTTATAATCCTTGGATTTATGGTTTTGGCAAAAGAAAATTACTTGTCCTGGTAGAGACAGCATGCTTAAAGCTAACAGGGAGGTCTATTTTCTTTAAAATGTCTGCTTAAATATTGTTATCTGTAAAATTTCTGTGTCACTTTCCTCTTAGGACCCCCATAGAACTCAAATGTTAATGATATATGTTTATATAATAAATTCCACAGGGTGATTAATTTACCTTTAGTGTTCTTAAATTTGTTATGGTTCTGTATTTGTCACAATATTAGATATCAGGTCCAGGTGTTTTGCAGACCTCTGGAACATTTTTATTTGGCTTCTATTTTTTTTCCCATCTCCTTTCTTTCTACTGAGACTAAAGAGGTAGCTCAGGTACAAAGCAGGAGGATGATGAACAGGTAAAAAGCCATATCACACAGAGCCAGTTACACCTTCTCTTTGCCAGTGTGAAGTTCCAGACCTTCTGATACTTTGTAGGACAACTGTTACTTAGAAACGTATACTTGGGAAAAAAAGAAATTAGATAGGAGATATGAGGGGAGAGAAAGGGTGTAAGTTAACATTTCACATTATTCCAAAATTCAGTCCAGAGTAAAATGATGTAGACATCACTTAAGCCTTAGAAGAAAGATCTACTGTAGAAATCATCTATTCATGACATCTTATTTCCCATGCCCAGAGTCCCAGGAGAGAGCAATGCAGCATCTCTGTTGTTGAATTTATCACAAAAGGGCACTACTACATTCTGCAGAAGGGTTCTGGCACCAATTTTTGCAGGTATCCAGCTGCAGAGAGTTACAAGAGGCCAAATGGACGCAGAGCAGAGAAGCCCCTGACCCATGCATTTCCATGGCTCCTGAGGCACTAACAGCCAGTGGGAAGGTGGTGGGGAGGCTAAGGTGGCAGCGCTGGGCTGAGCTGCACGGCAGTAGTGCCTGCTGGGAACAGGCTGAACCAAGACAGAATTCCATAGCCCCTGGCTGCTCTGCACCTTGTCTGTACTGTGTCCAAATACTTGGACAAGCAACAAACATGGCTTAGCGCAGACTTTCCATTCCAAATGGCAAATTTGGAAGCTGTTCTGCTCTGGAGTTAATCCTTATGGGGATTAGGAGCTTTATCACTATCTCCTGTGTAACTGTGACAGGGAGATTCCACTATGTCCCTTTTATCATTCATACACAACAGAGAGGATTTGAGTTCTGGCACCTGCCTTTATTACAGTCAGTAAAAATAAGTATTGCTTAACTATTTTATCAGACTTTTATTTTATTTCCCACTATGACTTACACAGTAAAACTTTATTGTAACATATTGCAACTTAAGGTATATAGCTCTCCTATCAACAGCTGTATTCTGATTTGTAGTCCAATAAACTTTCTTGCTGCAGATTTCGTGTGTACAGTTGTGTTGAGGTGTAATACATCACTGCAGCATTTTTAAACTCAGAGCAATAATGTATTCAATTAGGCTGGAAATAAAACATCTAGTTTTCCTTACAATAAATCTTTTACTAAAACCTCTACATCACATGTTCAACAAGGAAATAATACATGTCATTCAGACTAAGGGTTATTGTAGACTGCTGAGGGAAACATGAAATTCTGAAGGTTTCATCAGTCCTGTGAAATCCCGCAGCATGGTAAGTGTACAAATTAGAAAAGGATGTAATATGTTACTAATGACACCTCTTGGGATATTCTTTGAACCCATATTTACTGTTATGATCAGTAGGCTCATTTAAGCTGCAGGAGTTGAAAAGTAATACTAAAGTTGAGTGAAAAACACCTCTGAGCTCATTAGATGTGGCTGTAATTCAAACTCAGAAGGTATTTCTTTTCTTCTCTATCATTCTTCATATTACTGGAAATACAGTGCTTGAGCTCCTAATAAAAGCATTATACATGATCACATATCTAGAGTCCCTGCAAAACACGTTTACACCTCGACATCTGTAGCAGTGCCACAGCCTGAGCAGCACCCTAATTCACCCCAGATGTCTCTTTAAAGGAAATACTGCAGTAGGGCTACTGTTCATAATATTTTCTGAGCATTGCCTTTATTACTTTGAAAGACTTTGATTTTTCAAGTGTCATAGACATTTGCAGTCTTTTTTTTTTTCCCCGTGGAGGAAAAAGCTATATCTCATGTTTAAATGTGAATAAAGATTTTGGTAATATTCACCCCTGGAAACGTCAGTTGGTGAATATATATCTATCCCTATCCATCAGCTGTGTTATATAACAAGGGTTTCATTATATGCAGTCTCTGTGTAGCAGAGCACACACACACACACACGTGCGTATTGTATTGGCTACGGCTTTGAGCTCTCTCTGAGAGTGGCGTGCCAGGGCTCTTTACCCACACTTCAGTCAGCATTTTGCTGGCTCAGAAGCATGCCAGATGGTCTGCAGTGTTTGGTGATATTCACTTCACAGCCAGGACTGTGGTGAATGAGACTCCATGAGGATGGGTCCCCAAACAACTCCCTCCCTCCCTTTCAGATGGAGCAGTGCAGATGAGGGGCTCAGCAGCTGTCCCGGCACTGCTATGAGGGGGGAATAAGCCAAACTGAACTGTAGGGATCCACAGTATCAGAAGCACTGAGAAGAGCCAAAACCCCAGGTCCAGATTTCTACAGACATGCAGGTTTCCCTGGTCAAAATTATACCTACACAAAATGTGACTCATGCTATCTGTACTTATCCCAGAGTCCATAAGGAGCATGGTCAAACTCTGGCCCACAGAATCACAAAATATTTCAGGTTGGGAGGAACCTCTGGAGATGCTCTAATCCAACCCTCCTGCTTGGACCAAAGTCAGCTGGGACAGCTTGCTAATTGAACAGTCAGTATTGCCTGGCCTTGTCCCAGTTATCTTCAGAGACGGAAGTTCTCTGACCTCTCTGGTTAAACTTGTTCTAGTGTTTGATCATCCTCACACTTCTTCAAGCTGAATAATCCTCCCTTTCAGCCTCTCCTTGTGCATCAGATGCTCTTTTCCTTTAATTGTCTTTATGGCCTTTTTTTGAACTTGCTCTGGTGTGCTCAAGTCAATCATGTACAGGGGAGACCAGAAGTTGACACAGCACTTCAGGCATGGTATCATCAGTTTCGAGCAGAGGAAAATAATTACCTTCCTCAACCTGCTTGTTATCATCTTCCTAACGCAACCCAGGAGGCTGTTAGCCTTCATTGCTACCCTGGCACATTGTTGGTTAATGTTCAGCATGGTATCCACAGGGATTGTGACATCCTTTACTGCCAAGCTGCTATCTGGATGGTCGCCCCCAGCCTGTAATTGGTGCATGGAATTATTCCTCTTCAGCTGCAGAACTTTCCAATGCCCCTTGTCGAAGTGCAGGACTTTGCACTTCCCCTTCAGCTAGATCCCAAGGCTGTGGAGGCTGCTGAGCCTGGTGGTGTGTGGGTTCAGTTTAGTGGGACATTTATGGGCAAAGGTGCCCTGCTTTTAGCAATATCAGCCCTGACATTGGAGCTATTTAATTGTTGGAGATGCTGAAACGCTGGATATACAGCTGGTAGGGACCACAACTACTACTCCAAGCTCATGTGAGAACCCCTTCACCCTGGGCCCCAAGCTTCAGTAACATTACACTGGTACTTTGGGCTGCAATGTTTGAAGACGTGAAAGTGCTAAATAAATGTGGTCCTACCTGTTGTGTGCATACAATCACAACTGAGCAGCTTGAAGACCAGAACTAACATTTTAATTTCTTCTTTGTTCCCCTCTCCTCCCTGCCCTAATTCAATATTACATTAAGAAAGGATCTAGCCCTGAACATCTCTTGAAGAAAAATAACTGATATCAATTTGCTGTCGGGAAAGGAAACAATAAGATTTCTTCCTTGTGTTTCCTTTCTTATATAGTCTGTTTAGCTCCTGAGCTCTCCAAAATGTGCATGAGGACATTCCACAGTAATGGAAATCTTCATAAGCAAGATCAATATATACATAAAATTAGTTATCATTTAAATATGAAAGATGTGGGACAAAGAAAATGAAAACATACAGTATTTGTTTAAAACATGTAGCATATTTTTTAATCATTCCATCCTTATTTTCGACCCTCTTTTCCCACAAAACCCAATTAGGCAGCTATACAGGGCACTTGTAAAAGCAGTGCACTGGAGGATTTACTGAACTGTTTAAATATTGTGGGAAAAAAATTCAAATTATTCTTCACAGTTCATTTTTTAATTTGAAGAAAATACAGACATGAAAATGAAATTTAATTTCCCATTAAGGTATACCAAATTGAAACCTTTCTAAGTGGATAAAACAGCGACCAAAATATCATGAAAACAGCTAATATTTTTTTCTTTTGCACCTACCATGTAGGTATTTTTTAAGTAAGGTAAGGCTCATGTTTTTTAATTTCATGGAATACATGCCAGTGGGGAGAGGACAGGGAGAAGAAACAATTAAGGAGAGAGGTTGAGCTGACAGTGCAGTTTTTTTGCAGTGACAACCACATGTATTCATAAATATTTTACAAGTGCAGCTTTCAGACTAGTAAATTTAACTGCCACGTTAATGCAGCTTGCAAGTTTATAACCTGGACATTTGTGTGCTGTGAATGTCCAGTATACTGTCCACAATGACAGTAAAAGGTTTATATTTTGAAGGCTTTTCTCCTGTAGACTGATTTCCAGCTGTAAGACTCTTGTCTTATACAGCAGTTGTCCTTCTTGTATAATACTACAATGTATCAATTATTAATTCCATTGAAAGATGCCACAAATATACTACTTATGATACATTCTGTGCTGTCCAGGAATGGAATAGAATCTTTTAATGTCCAAGAACACCATGGAATTGTCTCAGGAGCGCTGCAGAAAAAGTTGTATGGTTTTTACATTCAGTGCATATTATTATTAACGCTACAGAGGGTCTAAAATGAAACTGATGAAAATAAATGTTGTAATCAGAACCAATTATGAACAAAATGATCGCAGCTGACATTCAGAAACGTCATCAGTATCACAAATACCACTACTCAGCATTAAGACTGTTTCCCATAAGTCAGCGTTAAAATTAGTGGTCACTTGAAGAGCTTAAATATCGTTCAGCAAATGGTGTGGATCTTTCCACTTCTTTGGATAAAGCAGGGAGAGAATGAAAAGTGGTGTCCTAAAAGGAAGATGACATTGTTAAAGGGCAGACTAGAACCGAAAAAAGCTTAGAGGGTCTGGAAATGTGCAAAGAGAAGAAGCCAGCTAAACTGGACTTTTTGAGGGTAAATGCCATGATCACCCTAGAGAGTAGAGGTATTTTGTATTCAGTCTCTCCATCTACCCTCTGGATTCTGACATTACAATGACAGAAATAAAGAAAATTCAAGGGGAAAGCAATACAAAGTAAGAAAGAACTTTCCTCTGGAAATTTCTAACCTGTTGTGAAATCTGATTTGCCCTAATCCTGTACTGAAACTTATTTTAATCTTTCACAAGAAATACTCTTGGCTGCCAAACCAGACCAACCCCACTAGCTGTCATGTCAAGGGAGCACTAAGCCCGTGTCAAAGGATGCGGTTTGATCCAGCTTGTCTTCCCTACAGCTTCTGCTGATGGCAGTTCTGCAGAGCTTTTGATGAAAACTAAATCTTCTCATCTCTGGCATATTCCTCATGAAAAGACCGACACACACTTCAAGCACAGCAGGTACGCGCATTATGCACTTTCCTCTACCAGCCAAGGTGAATTTATCCCTGTGGACAAATGCTTCAAAAAAGCTGCCTGCCAATAGAATTGATGTCTGGCTCCTTGACTGTTTTCTGCCAGAGTCCAATCCTTTTGATATGCACCAATCTGATTAATCCTTCAGTGGGTAGCAAGGTGCTCCTTGTTAGAAGAAACTATACTTTGCAATGAAATGAGCTGAATACTAAAAAATACTTCTATTTTGCCCTTCGCATGCGCACATCACAATAGTTTGCAGCCAGTTACAACCAAACCTAGTCTGGGTTATCTCTTCTAGATGACTTTGGTCTAAAGAATAAGACCCTCTAAATTGCAGGTATTACTTATTTTCATTGTTTTTAATGAAAGGAATAAAACCAGTCAAGTGTTTGTTACAGTAAGTAATGAAAACTACTTTAAAACTGATTGAATCAATTTGCTTCTACCTTGTTACTTCTGACTTGAGCAATTTTTAAAGAGTTCAAACCAAGTAAGTGCAATCCATGACTGACATTATATTCATACATCTCTTTTCCTTTCTGTTCTAGGAATTCTACTGTACATCCCAGAGCACTAAGTCTTCCAAGCAAGATATGAGCCATGTGGGAGGGTATCATGTGTTGGAACATGAAATTCAACTGTTCTCTGCAATAATTCCCAAGATACTCCATTTTCTCACACTGTACTGCATGCATGTGTGGTAATTCTTCTTAGATGTAAGAACAAAGTATTGCTCAATTTATTTATTGCCTAGTGTCTCACAAGTCAATGGGATAAAGACACAAGAAGGCTATGAGCCTTTCTCTAGGTTTTCCATCTACACATAGGTATGTCAAGCATTCTCGAAGTGGGAATTGTTTAAGAAACATTATTTATTTAAGAAACAAGATGGCCAAAACCCAGATAACATATTCTAATGCACTTTATCATCTTACATGCCTAAACATTCAAAATGGAAACTTCTCAGTTATCTCAGCAAGGAAAAATTCATTCTGTTACTGAAATGAATATAATATTGCATCTGTATCTTACCATCAGCCTCCTTTTCAGAGGAGGTCTTATTTCTCTCAAATGTTCTAAGAGGTAAGAAGAAAGGTTGTTTGTACTAATACTGGGATCACCCTTGCCCTGCTACAACTCTTAATTTTTCTAAAACCTCTTTGAAAATCTTTGTGGATTGGTTTATTTTTCATCCCAGTCCCAGATAGACACAGGCAATAAGCAATATGCCCTCTGCTTGCTCCTTTCCAATCTTGTATGCGCAGTTATTAATCTTCATAATGTTTCTCAGACAGATCTTTGTTCCCTAATGACTCTAGTCACACCTTCGGGCATATTAGTAGGCAAAACCCCTGGTGTTTTTCAGGACAGATTTCCCATAGTTTAGTTTATGAACCAAGTTCTGAATGTTTACTTAGGCACTCATTCAAATTTAGACTGAGATTTTTAAAAGTAGAAAGCAGTGACTGCCATCATGGCTGAGACTTTTTTCCTGATGTATTTTCAGCACTTAGGAGCCTAACTTTTGCTGTAAGTCAATGTCACCAAAGTTGCCTAATCCCATTTTTAAAGTGAACCATCACTGTGGCAATCATTTAAACCTGAAATGTGGAGTGAATCAATGCACACATCCTTTTAAAAATACTACAGAAACTGAAAGGAATCTAGATTACATGCCACGTTGCCAGTCTTCTGAGTTCTAATATTTTTGTTTCAGAAAAATGAGTAAAAGGTAAATATACCTCATGTATTGTAGCACCAGTCTACTAAATATGCATTATACCCAAAGTCACAAAATTTACAATAAAGTGTGATGCTAAAAATCATGTAACAGTAGAGAAAGGTCGGTATCATTCCTTAGTCCTACTGTTTAGAATTAAGGAATTAATTAGTTAAATTCGTGAAAGTCTTAACCTTTTCAAGAAGGCTTTTTTTCACCATGTTTTGTCTAAACATTATTTATTAAAACAATTTATTTATTTTATTTATTTTTTGGAAATAATTTTATAATTTTCAGGCTAACTACCTTAACTCTCATCATTGTCAGTAGTGCAATGCCTTCAGTTGAAACAGCTGCTCCATGGACTTTATTTTAGAATTAATTAAATTTTTACCTTCCCATTTCCAGAGGTGGAATAACACTTCACCTATTACTTCTCAGTGTTTATCCTACTGCTTAGGAAACTTACATTGAAAAGGCCATTCTCTTGTAAGCTGGGACACAGTCAGCTTTGTAGGTTAGGCCAAGACAGACTGTATCTCATTCAAAAAAAGATACTGCACCAAAGTAAATATTTAAGATTTCCTATTAATTTTTAGCTATTACCCATACATTTATTAATTATTAGTTACATTATCATGTTCTTTCCTTCCATCCTTTATTGCTCAATAGTCTTCTGCTTCCCAGTTTGTAAGGGAGAGGACTTAGTCATGAAGAAGGCTTGCATATGGAAAAACAATATGAGCAATTTCTTTGGATGCAGTCTTTTTTACACTGACTGAAATGCCAAGCCTCCTACTGCCTCAATACTTTTTAGCAGTTCACTTTATTAGGCCCCACCTGTGAAGTGGAAAGGAATACGATTATTGAAGAAAGCTTGCTTTTACTTGACAGGTTTCAAGTACCAGATCTAATTATCATGCCATAAACTGACAATTTCAAAGGATAATGTTCTGATAAATACTGTGTTAAAGCCAACACATTAAATGCATTTTCTCATTATGCCAATTGGAATGGAAACAATATTTTCCTTGCCATGGGCACATTAGAACGTGGTCAGGCAGAAGCTGTAACAAAAACAGGTAACATTTTTATTTTAATTAAGGAGAATATGTTCAGCTTCAAACATGGAACTGTACATCAATTCCTGTAGGCAGCTATTATTCATAACATGTCATTTTAACTGAGCCACCCAAGAGTATGGTGCTTTTGGTGCTGTACATTTATTCACGTATGTCTATGTATGTACCCAATACTGTCTAGGAAACTTTTTGGTTTAAATCTCATTAGAAATGAGCAAATATTTCTTAGATACTTAAATTATTTAAAAGTTCATGAAAATATGAAGATGAATAGGAGAGAAGGTTCTATAAATTCTGTAGAGAGGCTGAAGTGTGAGTTCAACAGTTTTAAGACCTAAGAGAACCCAGACTGAAAACAGCAGGATCTTTCATACATGCCAGACTGCAAAAAAACCTCCCTCAGAAATCAATCACAAGACAAAAACTGTTTTAGTAGATCTGGTGCTCAACTAATTTAGAAAGAAGGCAATATATTCTGTAAAAGAATAGATCAAAGGTAACTACCCGTTTGCTCTTCAGTGCTCTCACAAGACCCATGTGATCTGGAGTCCCTTACCCTTACTTGACAGCTTCCCCTGTCCAGAGAGGCTGCTGGGCTGATGGGGCTTCCCATGTCCCTCAAAAGTGGTCTATTTTTGCAAGGAATACCCAGGCACACCTAGATATTCCTTGCAGTGAAAACAAACCTTCATCTATCTCCTCAACTTTCCTCTTTGATTTGGGAACATGTAGAAGTAAGTGTTGAGCTTCACACCATTATTTGTTTTCTTTTATAGAAAACTGATAGATGCAGCTAGCAGTCTGTGTGATAAAAGCACTATGCCTACCAGTATGCAATCCCCACCCTTTTTAGATAAATATTTGGCATGAAATATGACAAAAATGTGCAGATCAGATTCTCCTCCTACAGTCCTGGCTTCAGATAGGCCATCTACAGAGTGTTTTACTTTGCTAGTGTCACAAAACCAAAAGAAAACTAAATATGGAGCAGACAGATTGAGAGAAAAAGGACAATCTTTTGAGTAATACGGTCTTCAGATCTATGTTCATGAAGCCACAACAAAGAAGATTAACAAATCTTGCTGCAGCCATCCTGAGGTACAGGTGGTATAGTCTCAATCTTCTCTAAGCTGCTACTGTTATGTTACTGATTCTTTTAAAGAAAAAGTTAATGATGTTTTGAAGGACTACAAGTGAACATGGTTTCTTCCACTTCCTTTCTGCTCTTCAAGTGACCTGAGTTTGCTGAAAATGGAGTGAAGAAACTGTCCACAGGTGTTTTCATCCCCAGGTGTTTGCAGTTATGCAGGACAGTGCTGGGAAGCATTGATGTATTGCATTTATTCAAGATTGTGATACTACTCTAGTACTGCTGCATCTTTGACTCACTATATTCACATCACCATTGGACTCATCTCTTGATGCACCTCTGAGAAAAAACATACATATCTGTGCACTGGTGCTGTTAATATGTAACTCACAAAGATACCTTAGTTTAATCACATTGCTGGCCAGCAAAGATCTGTTGCATAATTTTGGCAAAGCATCAATACCTCTTTATCCACACTACTCTCACATGTGTCAATTTTTATATTCACAGCCATGTCCCATCAGGACAAGAATGTGAAAATTAATTCAGATGACATGCAGTTGGTATGGTGCAAATAAACAGTGTTCTGACATATCTCAAAGGCATTTGCATAACTGCAAGGTGCAGGTGTTTCCAAGAATCCCTGGCGTGGGTTATGAATGACAGAGGATTTAGCTCCAGGCTTACTGGCCAAAATACATTCCAAACACTATGGAAAGAAGAAAAACGTACCAGTTCGTATAATATTTTCTAAATATTATTCTATCAGATGGTGATGACTTTCTGAAGAAGCTACAGATAAATTGAGGGGAGAAAGAAAAATCCCAAGGGAAGGCAACTGTATACATCGATATGAACTAGCAATCTCAAACACATGAGACATTCAAACACTTTGGATAAGTTTCTGCACTAGACAGTTTTTTTCTCGTTGCTTGCAGTTGCCATGAATTTACTGGAAGCACTGACTCATGCTTAATTAGTGGTGCCTTAGGTTATTTTTATATTGTTTTTATGAGTTTATAGCATTTGCTATTTTTAAGGTATGTTATTATACTTCAGAAGATTTCATTGGGATCTGGCACAATGATTTTTACATAAGATATTGAAACCTGAAAAATATATATTTTCAATATCTTGTTGTGACTTAATTCCAAGCAGACAAATCTATGGATGATAAGCTTTCTCCATGTAAGTCAGTTAATCAAGTAATGGATTGGTTATTAACTAATACATGGAGTTGGCTCCACACCTAAATTCCTCAGAGATAATGAAATTATGCCTATTAGAATGATTGCACAACTCTTTGTATCTGCATAACAACACTTTTTCTATCTGTAAGAAGAGCAGGAAAGTGTTAAAATTTTAAATCCCTGGCAAACCTCAGAGGAAAACATCTTTGGTCGCAGTGTTTGTTCACCACATGGTGCATGCTTCAGAAGGTGCTAAATCAGCAAAACTGCTGAATTTGAAATATCGGGAACATTCATCTGCCTCTGAATTCAGTTATGCTATATGTAAAGATCCTGAATAGAATCTGATAGTATAACAGCAACGTGGAATTGCATATTAAACATACCTAACCTGTCATTAGAAACCTCTAATTAGTCATCAGAAGAGTCCCTGTGCTGCTACTTGTTATACTACATCTATATCTCATTTTAATGGGAGAAGATAGTATTTCTGATTATGTCGCTTAATGTACAATGTATGAAAGTTATGGGCCTGAACCTGTTCCCATGGAGGTCAATGGCAGTTTTGCCACTGTCTTCAATTAGAACAGGACGTCATTTTATGACACTAGAGTTTCATTTGCATTAATTAATTTACTTAGCAGGTAATGAAAAGCTCAAAAAAACATGAGCCCTCTGGCTCATGAGTTTGGCACCGTATTTAATATTTTCATTAGGAATAATTGCATTGATAAACTTTTAAGCAGAAAAGGGTAAGATAGATCAGTGTATTAGGCAAAATCAAGCAGTTGATTGGGAAGCCCTGAAACTGCCTTCCATGTTCTGGCCTCTTTTTCTTTTATTTGTCAGTGACTAGGTCTAGGATATTGAATCTTTAATGCTTAGCAGTGTTAGATTTAGGTGCCACAGTTCCACACTTTATGGACTAATCTGATTTATATATCATGGAGATATTTGCTCAGCAGACACTACAGAACTGGCAGCTGGTTTTCAGGTCAGTAGCCTCAATGGGAACAGCAAGGATAGATGAGAGATGAGGCTGAGGTGCTTCTTCACATCATGGCTGAAGCCAGGAGACACCCATCTGAGAAGATCCATACAGATGTCAGTGAAGGCAAACACAATCCTGTGGAAGCAGACTTATATAAGGTGCTTTGATTTCTTAAATTAAATGTAAACCAGATCAGTCTCCTTCTAATGTTTTTAGCTTTTAAGCTGTTAACAGCACCCATAGTGTTAGCATCACTCTCATGCCTGGGAAAGATAAAAAGCTGCAAAAACAGTGATGGAGGCAGTTCTGCCAAGTGAGCAGGACTGTGCCAGCTGCTGGGGATATACGGTAGCCCCAAAATGCGCACCCTGGGGCTGCAGAAATATAAGGACTCTATACATAACACTTCTCACAGAAAGGACAGAAATTAAATGATATTCCAGTGAGCCAGTGACAGCTGAAGGATTACAGTGGCCTGCTGGAGGGGTGGTATGGCCCAGCAGTGGATGGACTTGTTCAGGATTTCTGTGATCTGATCTCCACATGCTGCCACATACTGCCCCTGTCTAGAAGACAGAAGTCTGGCAAAGCTACTTCTCCTTCTGGGCACAGTTTCTACAGCCTGGGGGTAATACCTCGTCTTTACCTCCTAAGGTTTCTGTTTTGGTTGGGTTTGTAAGGTGCTTAGTTACCCAAGTGTTGGGAGCTATAAAACATCAAGATCAATTGAAAACCCATCAGTCAGAACTTGAAAACCCATCAGTCTCTGTATTCAGAGCTTTTTATTAAATTAAGAAGTAAAAAAAAGTGGGACAATATTGGCTTGAAGTCTGCTTGTCCTCTTTAGCATATTGCTGTGATTGTCTTGGAATACTTTTAGCCAGGCACATAGTACTTTATGGGCATTATTGTAGAAATACTTGCTGAGAAAAGCTCTTTTATTAATTGGGTATTCTCACTGTAAGTCATGTGATATCGCAGAAGACACTTTATAAATAAAGTGTATTTGCATCAGGAGTTTTTCAGGGTTCTCTATTTTACAAAATAATAGTTCACAGCTTAAACTAAATCCATCGACGTGAAGCTTATCAGTTGAGCACTTTAATAAAATGAAATCAAGTGCAATTTCTAGTGGAGACAACAAATGTTTCTTATTTGGCATGATATTTTACATATCTATGTATCACTTTAAAGAAGGTAATTGATGACATTCATCTTGTGGAGAAAATGAGTTTGCATGGTAAGAAATAAGCCTATATACCTGCCTCACTTGGACCAGTCCTTTCTATGTGTTTCCCAAAAACAATGCTGAATTCAGACAAGAATAGACAATGCTGAATTCATACAATTAAAAATATTTAGTTTTAAATTTTATTATACTTTTCAGATTTGTTACTTTTTGTGGCAATCGCAAGAGTAGGGAAAAAAAAAAGCTAGGAGTGTCACATGGAAAAACACTGGGTTAAGCACATTAAGACTAAAATTCATTTGAGCTGTTTTAAGAAGAAAGATAGAGAGCTAATGCCTATGCATATGATGCAACATTTAGCTCTTCTTGTTAGTTAGACAATAATCTGGCATATATTAATTTTTTAGGCTGATGGAAGCACTCTTCTAAAGTGCACTTTGACTTTTTAAAAATCAAAATAACACAGCAGCTTCTTTTTTAACTCTTAGCTTACCACTTCACTGATTTAGTTGAAGGCTCTGTGTATCTCTTTGAGATATGCCACTTGTTTAGGAAGTTCTTTGTCTTTATTTCAGTTTAAAGACCAGCAGTTTAGAGGCTGTGAGCCTGTATTCCATAGCTTAATGCACAAATTTTATTCAGATTTTACTCTGATTCTGATTCAGTTCCACTTTAAAACTAAGTGACTGTTTTATTTCCCCTGTGAAGGGAAATACAACATTACACAGAAAAGCTTTGCAACCCTGGAAACCCCATTTCTCCCCCTCTTTGCTACTGTTCCTTCTACAAGGTACAGAAGAGGGAAATTTAAAAAGGGGATTGCCCTGATGCTCACAAAACACAGACAGGCACACTTAAGCTGCCTGTGCCTCAAGGCTTCTGTTAATTATTGTCAAACTTACCTCCAAGCCTCCAAAGTAACAATTTCTGCTTAATTACACAAGGACACCTGTCCACCTGTTGATTTCTCCCTAAAATCTGATTGCTGTAGCTGGTAGATACAGTCTTCAGATACTACTTTCCTAAAAATTTCTTGAAAATCAGCTACTAGATGAAGGATGGAGAGCCAGGCTAATGACACCATTGCAGAAAAGAGTCACCTGGCCTCAGTGGGTACCAATTCTGTTTGGCTTGCAAGGTGATCAATGAATAGAAGTTTCCTGACAGGCCAAGAGACAGAGCAACCCCTCCAAACTGGCCACAAAAAATGCTGGCCCTTTCTCCGTGGTAGAGGAAGAGTCATGGAGAAGAAAAATCAGGGCAACGGCTCAGATGATGGGTGAGTGCCTTATAGCACAGGAGTAGAACTGATCAGATAGAACCCATTCGACTGCAATAGGAAAAGGATATAGGCTCTTCATACATAAATGTAAGGAAACTCTTCATTCATTCCATTACCTATGGTATAATTTGTTTAAAATAGGACTCAGTGCATTATAGTTAAAAAGAGGCTAAAAGAACGAGAAAAACCACTAAATTTAGATTAACAGTTACATAGTTCCTGTTATTATTTCATCTACCTCTCAAAGAATGATGAGGTTTGGACTTCACTTCTGAAGAATGCAAGATGATGTTTTAGCATGTTTACTCACCTCAGTGTTATTAAGACTCTTCATGGTTCCAAAATATTCATTAGATATCAAGATTGTATAAGGGGTTAAGAAAAGTTTACATAAGATCTAATTATTAACTCGTCAAAAAAAGCTTCCCTCCCCACTTCCTAAATCCATACTCATCTGCAGAAAGATCCACCAGGACATCTCCATGCTTCTTGAAGAGGAGAAATGAGGAGGAGGAGAGTCTTCACTTCTTCAGCATTTCAGATGTTGAAGAACAAAGAGGGGGGATACAAACAAGAACAAATGGTTTTCGTATGAGCTGAAATCTCACAACTTTTATTCATCTGGTTGTCTCCAGATTTCATTGGCACCATTTGCATGATAAGCAGCAGAAATCTTCTTCTGTAACACTTGGGGAGTTTCTTTGGCTTGCTTTCATAGATTTTTATGAGAAAAAATGTCGACTGAAATCTCACACCTCAAGCCAAAACCAACTTTCAGGATGTTCCTTTTGAATCAATCCAGCTGGAAAATCACCTCAAAACACGATCTTATTTAAACTCTGAAGCCTTTATCTGATAGGAGCTTTCTTAATAATTTTTTTGAAATAAGACAGTGAACTTGATGAGATACAGAATTTTTTTTGTCTAATAAAATATTGAATAATGCACAATCCTATACAATCTAATGGATACTCAGGTAAAAAGAAATTCTTATGCAAAATAGTTTCCCACAACAGGCTTAGAAAACATATTTCAAAATCATATTAATTATCCTATAATTTTGATAACAGAAACACCAATCTTTCTTTGAAGAGGTAATTCTTAGGTAAAATTAGACATTGCTGGAAAATAGTCAAGTACAAAAATGAAACGCTATGCCCTTGTCGCTCCATATTTGGAAAGCTGAAGATTTCAGCATCAAACCCAGTAGCTCTGAAAGCTGAATGGGTAGTTACAATATGGCATATAGCAAATTATCCAGGGGATCATTCTTACAGGTTTTCAGTTCATTACCCTTCTGTGGTTCTATAGCTGGGAAAACATGAAGACAGAAGGGAATAACTTCTGTTTCTTGAGATGTGTTTTTAAACCTGGGAGTTGGGAATTACTCAAACTGAGGTCTTAAAATAATACTAGGCAACACTGAAAGCAAGACAGTATTGACCTGGAAAGTACCCCATAAATGGTAGGTTACCTTCCATTTATGCAAAGTGCATCAGTTTTATAACTCAGAACAGTAAACAGTGACACCAAAGCCTCCAAACTGTAAAAAAAAAATGTCGCTGTAGCAATTTTTCAGCAAACTAATAAAGAAACACAGACCTGGTGTTCAAAATTTTTACAGTCTTGGTGAGTATATTTTAGTTCCATTTGTGATCATCCCATAAACTGAAGAGCGTGTTCAGTTCATGTTTGATGGGCTGAATTCCATAGGCTGAATTCTAAATGCAAGGCTATGTTTCCACATTCTAAAATAGTACAGTCGATGCAACCCCACTGTGCAAACAACACTTGAATGCCTCAAGGTTTTTGTTTCTGTATAAATGCCTGTAAGAGGACAGCAAAAAAGGAAGTTTTCATGGAGTTGGATTCTGAATAGAAGAGGATACACAAAATCATAATGAGTTGTTACATGAAGTACTAGCTCTTCTTTAAGCTTCAAAGTTAATGTGTAAACTTATTCTCAAAGCATCTGTTGTGCTGTCCTGAATGTATCTCTGCCCATGAGGAAATAACTTAAACTTGAATAGTAGAAGCCAATCCTAAGAAAATGTTAATGATCTTTTGCCAGAGGAAAAAGGGTTTGAATCTGCTTTTCCACTGTAAGAGGCACCACTGCTTTTCTTCAGTGCAGCAACCACAGTCAAAAGGCATAAAGGGGTGCCATGTTTAGAGCACTGTCATTCAATAAGATAATTTCTTGATTTTTTAAACACAGTTTTTGTGCATATAAAGAAAGCAATTCTGTAAAGAAAGTCAGTGCTCCTACCATTTAACAGCTCTATGTGCATACCAGAAATCTTTGCCAACTACTGTTCAATGTAATTAAATAATTAAAAAATATAAATATGCTGACTATTGACTAGCTGTTTTGTTTGGAGTCCAGCAAAAGAAGACAGACAGTCAACAGGGCAAACAGATGACAACACAGAGTATCCCCAGTGAGGCTGCTGCTGCCTGTGTGAAATAGTGCAGGGATCAGTGCAGGGAGCATGCACTGTAATCCAATTAATTTTCTGTTAAAGGACATGTACAGAACAAGCAGCAGCTGCACACAGGTCCTGTTTCATTCATCAACTAGAATCTAAATTTTAAAAGCACGGCTGCAGAAACGTGAACATTTAAGGGAAAAATGCTGGATTTTCCAGTAAACCAGATATGTCACATTTCTTCAGGGAGGCAAGGCAGTAGCGACGCTGCTCCTGAATGGGAAAGTTTTTTCTTCCTGCAGCTGTATTGCTGTAGGCTCTCTGGAGATCCAGGTAGGCTATTCCTCCTGAACTCCCTGTTTTCACAGCTCTCCCCACACAGAAGGACAATAAACTTCTATGTGTTCCCTGATGGGCTGCTTCCCACATCAAGAACCCCTGATCCATGGGCCTGATTAGGCAAAATGGTATGTCTGGTTTCGATGAGGCACAAGCTGTGGAATCCTCAGAAACCAGGCTGAAACACCAGTAAAGCCAGACTTGTTTCAGGAAGGAGTCTGTTTTGAATTATGCTTCCTATTAGTGGTAGATTTAAAAATTAGGGAACTATGAGTAAATCTGGAAGTTAACAAGGCTTAAAATAGGCCTGGGTCACAAATCTTGATGACTGCGTGATGGGCTGCTCTTCACTGCAACAACAAGGAGGTCTTTAACAAAAAAAGTAAGTAGAAAAAGCCAGAGTGACTAGAGTATGTGGTATGGGAAATAATAAAGGTAAGTTATTTCTTCCCATCTTATGTTCTGAAACACAGGAAAAGTTTACACAAATGGTAAACATATGGAATAAATTACCAGTAGAGTGATCTCAAAACAAAGACTACAACAGAGTTCAAATGACACATTTCTGGAACAGAAATGGATGGTGCCATAAAGTCAACACAAGAAAGCAGGATTATGATTAACCTGAAACAGGGCAAGCAAATTAGACTACAAGCCATTTTCCTATTCCTTATGGCAGCTTTCCAAGACTGCACATCTGAAACGTGTAATTTAACATAAGCCCAAAGAGCCTTCCTTGCCAACTACAGAAAAATTAATCAAACATATTCTTGTACCAGATGAGTAGTAGGTATTTATACAAATAGAGGCATGATCTATTTATACACATATGTACCCAGATGCCTGTGCATGTTTATTACAGTTGAATTGAAATTAGATAACCAACATAAAAACCATTACAGAACATTACACAGGTCAGTTAGTTCACTGCTTGAGTTTCAGCCAGGCCGGCCATAAAGTCAGGTAATAAAGCTGCAATGCTTTGAAAACGCAGATGTATTTGAAATGAGTTGCTCCATGTGATTAAAAGAGATGTGAGAGGTCAGGAGAACAATATAATCTAACACCATGTCTACACTGCAGACTTCAGCGGGCACAGCTACACCAAGTAGAAGTAGGAAGCTGTTTAATACCTGACTGATACAGCTGTACTGCCAGCTGTGCCACAAGTGTTAGTATAATTACACTGGTATAAAGCCGAAATTTCATAAATGGAACTTCTTTTACTGTTGTTTTTCTTACACTGGTATGATATACAGATGTGCTAACATAACCACAGCTCTAACACAAACACTTTCTGCAGCAATAACATAGATACAGCCAAAATCATCCAGGTCACAGAAACACATGCTAAGAGTTTACTTTGACTATTTCTACACTAAATATATTACATCACCAACGTGCTCCAAATACATTCAACTAGGGATTTGTGGGAAAAACATACCAAAGCTGCGCCATAAGCAACACTCCAGCAAAGTTGGCCCTTCCAGCAGCCCATCTGTGTTGCTAAGCAACAGCATCTCTTTTTGCCGCTGCCCACACACCTGTGCTAACAGACATCCATACGAACGGGCCTGTTCCCACTGTTTCACTTATTTCAAGTTCCATGGTTTGATTTTGCCAGCTGCGCCCACTGGGACATTGACAGAGGCATGAGGCTGGGCTGCAGTCTGCCATCCTATACCCTGACACTGGTAATGACAGAAAGCCGAGACGGGTAAGGTAAGCACCGCGCTCCAAAAGAAGACTGGAAACATGCCTGGAAGAAATTGAATACCCAAAGTCCCACTCTCCACACCCACCGATCCAGCCCTGCCCGCCCCTGTGGGAGGAGGGGGTGACGCCAGCCCCTGGCTTAGTGGGCGGGACAATCAAATGGGTCAATCAGAGAGAGGCCTCGGGCACTCTTATCCAATAGCCCACTTTTCCTGGCCTTCGGGGCGGAGCGCGCACAGGGAGTCAGGCGGAGCGCGCACAGGGAGTCAGGCGGAGCGCCACGTTTGGTTCTGGCGCGGGGGCGGGCCCGCCCGGTGCCCTCACGCAGCATGGCCGCCGGCAGCGGTCACGTGGGACGCAGCGCCCTCACGGCGGGCTAGAAACACGGCGGGCAGAGGGGCTGCAGCGCATGCGCAGCGACGGCGAGCGGGGGGGGGAGCGAGCCCGTGGGAAGCCCCGCCCAGTGCGGCGAGACCCCGCCCCCGCATCTCGAAGCACCGCCTTCGCGGCGAGAAGCCACGCCCCGGCGACGATAAGCCCCGCCCCCTCGGCTCGCGGCCGTGGCTCTGCGGCCGGGGGGCGTGGCCTCCGCTTCCTCCCTGCCGGAGCCGGGGCCGGACCGCTGCGAGCCGTCGAGCCC
>WEKY01014744.1:41551-65713 GCA_013390045.1 Picathartes gymnocephalus
CGGGGGAGCCGGGGCGTGCGGGGGCAGCAGCCCCTGGAGCCGCGGCCCCGGCGGAGCGCTCCTCGACGGGCGCTGGGCGATCTCTTCCAGTGCACGGTTCGGGGGTTCTCTCCCTCCCATCCCCCCAGTTCCTCCTCTCTGGCTACTTCCTCCCACTGTGCCCGTCCGTGGGGAGCCGCAGCGCTCCGGTTCGCTTCCCTGCAGGGAGGAAGGAGCGGGCCGGCCCCCCTCCCGGCTGGGCGCCCGCAGCCCCCGTCCGCGCCCGCGAGCGGACACCTCTCCCCTGCCGGGCGCGTTCGGGGGCTGCGGCCGGCCGGCTGGGGTGAGGTGTTCGGGGGCTCCCGCGGACACGCGTGCGGAGTGTGTGACCGCCGGGTGTCCACCGAGCCATCCGGGGGAAGTCTCTGCCCTCGGAGTGTGCCGGCAGGGCCGGCTGCCCGCATCAGCCGAAAAAAAAGTAATGAACTTCCCCGTTGAACAGCAGTGGACGAAAGGGTTGCTGAATTGCTGGCGTATTGTCATATCAGTCACACACCTCTGACCGTGGCTGTCCACGCTCTCAGGATGCTTTGGAGTGTAGGAATGGGATGATTTCTCACCGTGGAAGGTTATAGTGTTAGTACAGAATTCCGGATAAGGGTGGTTATCTTTTACCCTCAAGAACTCGTATTTAATTTTTTTTTACTGTTATTGTTAATTAAAATAAATTGTGTACTTAAAGGTTGGCTTTTCTCGTATCTTTATGGGAAAGTTTGCTATCCTGAAACCATTTTAATTTCAATGGGACTTTTTTGAGAACTTATGTTTCTGCCACAGGAGCTTGTGTAGCTCTGACTTTGCAGTTCAAATTACCCATGCTTTTTGAAACCTTCCTTCTGAGGCCAAGCACTCAATTACATGGCTGGGCACCTGCTAGAGTCTAGTGCAGCTCATCACCTTCACAGACTATTCTTCTTTTTTAACACTTCGATTGTAGGAGCTAATGCTTGAAGCATATTGCTCTCACCACATCCCATCTTCTGCCAACTGTCTTAAGTGCTTTGTAACTGCAGTTTCTAACTATGTTACTTGCATATCATAGCACCTCTAGTTAAAATTTGCATGGAAGGCCACCAGAAAAAAAAAGGAAACCTTCTCATGATTTCATATGATGAAATAGATTCTTAATCATTTAGAAAAAAAATAAATATTACCCTTAGAGAGCCTTTCTAAAACTTGGTATTTTCTGTGGCAATACTGAATTCTGGAACTCATGGTCAGATTCGGAGTCTGTATGTTTGTTTTGGTGTCAGTTTCACTGAGTGAAGCTTATCTTGAAACTCTTCAATGTTTTAAGTGCTTTAAAACATTTTTTTGATGAGAAGGATGGGATCATTCAAGACTGTAATTTCTTTCTCAGTCATGGTATCTCATTTACACAACTTATCCTTCCTTCCTTCCCCCATCTTTATCCAGTCTGCCATGGAAAGAGCGACAAAAAAGTTTGTATTTTGAAGTGAAACTGAGAACATCTATTTTTCCTCAACAGGGTTGTGTATATGTATTTTCAGAGTCGGTAGGAACAGCAGCCTAAGTTATATACAGGTATCTAATGTTTGTACAGTATGTACAGCTTTAGCTTTTCTGGTTTCTTTTTGTGCTGTCTATAGAACTGAAGTTAAGAAGACAATGGGATGATTTACCAATGATCTTTAAATATTTGTTTTATTATTACTAGTAGTAACTAATAGTTTGCAATTTTTATTTGTTACTTTCAGTATGGTTATACAATGTTAAAATTAAATAACCTGCTATTTTTGAAAAATAAAATATGGCATTGCTTTTTGCAGTTTGTGTTAAACTCTCTTTATTAAGGTTGTCAGTCAAGCGCATGAAAGTTAGAAATGAGAGTAATCCAAGCTGTTTGAGCAGTTCTTTCATTGATATATGTAGGATCTCACAATCTTTCATGTAGGCTTCTCCTTTTTTTTGCTCAAACTATTCCTGTAGTGAAGATGTATGGTAATGGAGGAGGGAAGGGAGCTCTGTAATATTTTTACTATTCATTAAGAAACTGTTACACGATACAAAGACCACAGTTAGCAAATAGTTTTTAATTTCTGCATGCTCTTCTTTGAGGGTGCTTCTTAATGTATTATTTTAATGGCTGATAGTTATTGATCCAACACCTCTTTGAGATGAGGGAATATTGTTTTCCCATTGGTAAAATTAGTGTAATAAACAAGATGTGATTGGGGTCGCAAAAAATAATCAATGGTGGAACAGAATTAGAATTCAAATTCACCTGCCTCCATGCTGTGCTGGTTTCTCCAGGTAATAATATGAGTTGGATGTCTATGTTTAGTGGGCATTACAAGTGCCAGGCACTTCTTCATATCAGGTTGAGAACGTGCAGCTAATGGCTAGCGACAAGCCTCATATTTTAGTCTGATGTTTGCATAGCAGAGAGGCCCTCACAGGTGCAAAATCTCATAAATGCTGTGCTCTTCTGCTCTTCCTCCTTTTCTTGGCCTTTTTGCCTTTGACTTCCAACTTCTGCAACAAGTGGAGGAACGGTCATATGGATTTCCTTATCCCTGCTTACCCTTGATTGATGGTTGGAGTACGTCCACCCACCATGCTGAACAAGTAGGGGTCCTACTGGAAAACATTCTAAGTGCTCCTGTAGTTAAACATGGCGATAATGGGAATAAACACACCAGGGGATGAATTAAAATTACACAGGAAATTTTCCGACTTGTGAGTGCTTTACTTTGAACCTAAACAATATTATGTCTTTAACACAAAAACAAATTCTGTCACACATGCTGGCAGGGTCATTATAGTTGCATATCAGTGGCGCTGAAATGTTCCAGGCAGAAGCACAGCTTGAGCTCAGGGCTAACTGCATTAGTTGGAAACAGGAGGAAGCTGTTTCTGTAAAGTTGAGGGGGAAAGGTCAGTGTGGCAATCGACTTATTGCAGAGGATTATTGGGATTGCACAATCCCAGCCTGTCTTCTATGACTTGTTCAAGTGGTGGGAGGGAAACACTGGAGACAGAAACAGGGTCCTCTGGTCATGAGTTGAACTCCTGGTAGGAGGAGAAAGTAAGTTTGTTGCTCTCTTATCTCCTTCTTTACACCTTGGAGGTGTGTGGTAGTGTATGTAACTTTTTCATTCCCCACCCATGTCCCTGCACTTACAGATGATGCTTGAGACTGTGGAATTCAGTGAAGGAAGCCCAGCCCTGCTCTGCCTTTTCTTCTTTTGAAAAGACATCCTCTGTTGTGTTTATGTGATATTTTTGTGGGTAGTTGGCAAAGTGAAATGTTACCTTTTTTTTTGTCCCCTCAAATTATTGCTGGTTATGTGGTTTGTTGGAGGCCTGCTCATTTCTGTTTTTCCTTACTAAATTTTGGCTTGTTCATAGTCGAGGAGGAGTTTGAAGGCTGCTTATTCCCCCAAAGGATTATTGTTTCTTCTGTAATGTAAACCAGACTAGTTGCTTCAGTCATCTTGATTGGAAAAAAAATTCTTGGTTTTTTTTCAGTAATAAAGGTTTAGTTGGAGGTAAGACTTCTTTATTTTTTCAGTTTTTGATGATGTCATGATCATTAGATACGTGTATCATTTATATTTTTTCCCCTGCTCATGTAACCTGTGACTATAGTGTGGGTGTTATTGTTTTGTCTTTTGTTCAGTTTTCCTTTCACACTTGGCAGTATTTCTTGTTTGAGTCTTTTGTATTTGTATTTTAAAAGTTACAAATACTTCCTCTGTGAAAATAGGGTAGAATTGTCTCCAGTTTATATGGAACCTTATATCCCATCCTAATAGCATTTTCCTTGTTCTATTAAACAAAATCCCAAACATAAATAGAAGCCAATATTCTTGCCCTAAAGATCATTCTACCCAGATATTATTCAGTTTGTTTAAATGCTTAGTTATATTGTCCAAATCACCTTTTTCTGTGATTCCTCTTATTTTTCTCTTCAAATTAATACTGTTTACCTACGTGTTTAGTTGCATCTTGGAAATAGTTTGCAGAAAAGGGCAAGGCAAGAAAACCAGAAGACATTGGATCCAGTGCATGAGTTGCTTACCTTTTATTTTCGGACTACACTGGTTATATTCGCCCTGATTCCCAAAAACAAACTGTCCATTTTCATCTTTCATGTCAGCTTTTCCTGGACTTGCTCCTTACATGCCTGTCATGGAAAAAGCCTTCTGGGTACGGTGTAGGTCTTCTTTATTGGTTGGTTCAAATTTAAAAGCATACTGTAGTTTAAAACTTTACTCTTTTTAAAAAGTATCTTTTCCATGTTTCCAAGGCTTTAACAAATGCCAGTTCTTGCTGAAGAATCCATCTGTAGAAGATAAACCAGGGTGATTATTGTAGACATCTTTTAAGTAGACGTTTATTTACAGCTTTGCTAGTGTGTATGTATTTCAATAGTAATGGAATAAGATTAGAAACAGTGAGGTGAAAAAAATGCACAGAGGGATTCCGGGTAAGAAATAACCTCCAGTGATTTGAAACATAGTTCAATTGTCTCTGCCATAAATTTGGGAATAAGTGTCATATATGGGTGATAAAAATGGCATAGGCTATTTTTTACATACTCATTATTCACTTAGTTTGTCTTTTTCAATTAACATGGAGTCTATCTTTCTCATCTGACTGGGTTTACATTTCTTTCATAATCATATGTCAACAAACCACAATAGACACAGCATAATGTGGCATACAGTGTAAATCTTTAGGTTAATCCTTAACATTTTTTATTACAGTTCATTTGGAATCACTTTGTAACTTGATCATGATTTGTACTGGTGTGTTTTTTTTCATTATATGCTTAATATGTTACAGCTTCATCTTTTCTCACCTCTTTAATGTAGAGAGAGGATGCTCAACTACTCAGCCAATGAGATTAGAGATAGATATATAGCTGTATATATATAGTCCTTGATTATAGTTTTTCTTTTTTAATCTTTCAAAAGAGATGCCTTATCTTTTTACTTAATTTGAAGAGTCTTAGCAGTTTGTGTATACTTCTGCTTTTAAAATCACTAATAAAACTGTTGAGTGTCAGCATTTTTCATGATACTTACTTTGTATTTGTCAACACAGCAACCTAACCTCGCTTCTGGGGATTTAAGGTACAGCAGTTTTTAAAGGCAGTCCTTTCCAGGACTTTGTACTAAAAGGAATTCTTGCCTTCTTGTTAGGCTGGATAAATGTGGTATTTTTAGACATCCTGAAGTTCAACCACTTTTATTTTACATCATGTGTTCTGTTTCTGATTAAGTGTATATATATTTAAAAGGCAATTTAGCAAACTCTGGAAAGAGACTTTAAAATATACTTACAAAGTCAGGAGGAGAGCAAAAGCAAAATCCTCAAATATTTCTTTAAGAGAACAGGCAGTGACAGATACTGCCTGGTAGCTTGTCTTCAGACTTGTTCCCTGTTAATGAATCGCATGAAAACTTTGAAATCAAATTAATGAATTGCTTTCTAATGCCAGCCTGTGTAAAGCTGGAAGATACATGGCAGTCTGTTTAATACTGGTCACCTTTGGACAGTATGTGTATAATAAATGTGCCTAGTTTGCAGTTGTCTCCCAAAATTCTCTGGCTGGCAGCCGGCTGCTGGCCCTCTCGGTCCTTGAGGTGAAAGAGAGAAAAGGCTGGTGGCTGGAGGAATTGCTCTGCTGAGCTGCTGTTGCCTTCTTGTGTGAGTGGCAGTACCACTGCCAGGTTATCCCATGTGAGTGCCTCTGGTCATATGATGGATGTGTGTCCAGCCTCCAAAGGGACCTGCATTCTCCTTGGGCCATGGAGATGGAGCTGTGTGCATGCCCTGCCGTGTGCGTGGAAACGCTCTTCTCATTGCCACTCTGATTCTTCTCTTGTCATTTGAATGCTGTCAACTCATCAGTTGATATGTCCATGATGGAGTAATTAACTTCTTGATAATGTGATTGGATAACATTTTGGTTATCTGCTGGAGGAGGAGACAAAGAAAGACCCGGCACATAGTCTTTAAGTGCCTCTGTGGGAATCTGCTTGGCCCACCCTGACAAAAAATTGAGGTAGTTCTGTCCTAAGAATGTTTGTTTATTAAGTGTGACTTACGTTTACAATATTAAATCCTGTAAACAACAAATGTGCTATGATTTGTTATGCTTAGCACTCTTTAACACACCACTTGCTTTGGGCTAGAAATTTACAATGTTCTTGAAAAATTCCCTCTGTGTGGTTTCAGCCTTCATTAAAGAAAATAGCTCCAATTAAAATCTTGCAGTGTTGTCTGTTTATAATCATTGAACTAAAGAGAACCATAAACTATTTTAACAATGAAATGCAAAATAAATCTTAGCTTTTCTTCTTGTAAAAGGACTGTAGATGAAAATGAAATTAAAATGGCTTTTAGCTTTTGACTTTTCTCTTAACTGGCACTTATGTTTTGAACTGTATGAGCTGGTTGAAGTGGACAGAGCCAGACTGAGGTGTGACTTCCCTTTTGTGTCAGTTTGTAACCTGTATTGGCAGAACAATTTGTGAGTGAATTGTATCAATTGGATCTTTGTTTGGTAGCTTTTGTGCACTCCTGCAGGCAAATAATTTCTCTTGGGTGTGGTGCAAACAAATTTAACATCATGAGCTTTAAGAAACAGAGCAACAAGTATGGGTATTTAAGCTGTTAAGCAGTCTAACACATAAGCTTAAGGAAAGAGGGGTTAAATAGGTTTCCACAGTGTATTTTTGTTTTGTTTTTGTTTATTTGTTTTAGTGTTTTTTAAATTTTTTTTTCAATTTTAGTGTTTTCAGTGGGAACACCTGAATGTCTACAATGTGTGATACTAAATAGCTGCTCAGTTTATTAGGAGCAATTTATGGAAATATGTAATTTGGTTTTTTTTGCTCTGGGGCAACTGATTAGTTACTTTTAGGCCAGAAATCTATTCAAAGAGGTTTTCTTTTTGGAGTTTATCTTTTATTCATTTTTAAATTCCTTGATGGATCGGCTGCTGCTGAAGCATGGAGCAGGTCTACACTGAAGTGTTTGTGACTAGTAGTTTCATTTTCTGAGTGGCATTAAATTAATACAAGAGAGACCAAGTTGTGGATCATCCTGGAGAGGGCAGAGCAAGTAAGTGACTAGAACAGTGGGGAGAAATGGGTAAATTTTGCTGCTTCTCTTTCCTTCTTTTTGAAGTTTACTGTATGAAACTTGGATCTGCCATACTGAAATTCCAAGTTCTGTTCTAATTCCTAGGTAAATCATTTTGTGGAAGGTCAGAGAAATTACAGGAACATTTCCTTATGTTAAGGCAATCCATATTCCCCCACAGGAAGTGAGGAGGTGATCATAACTTAGATGACTTGCTGGCTTCTTGTCCAGAGAAGCTTAAGGTGTTACTCATCTTGTGCATCTGGTACATCCTGTATGGATTTACAACAGTAGATTAGAACAAGATATATAACATACTATGTAATTGTGAGTAGATAAGAAAAATCTATGGTACAGAAAAATGTCATTTTCAAGTAAACTGCTTCTTTAGCATCATGTGTATGTTAGGTCTGTCTTCATATTTTAGAGTTGTGATGAATCAAGCCATAGGGTATCCCTGTACATATGGAAGTGATAGTGTTCCATGATGAAAACAGTGCACCCTGACTGTGAGTACACCTAAGCTCGGAGAACTTGTTTCACATACTCAGGTGAGACAGAAGCCATCCCAGGGATGTCTTCTGTAACTGCTGCTGTTTAGAAATTCCAAACTTGTATATACTTGCTCTCTTTTTGCCTCTGTCCTCTAACTCTACTTATACTGAGAGTAAATGGAGCATCTGCTTCTGCCCTGTCCTTCTGTGGTTGAATATTCTCTATAATTTCTGCTTTTGAAGTCCAAAGTTTTCTGGAAAAGAGCAAAATCTGTCAGCAATAGAGTTAGTCCTCAAATTTTTGTATCCACGGTGTATTTTTAGCCAGAAGTTGTAATCCTTGTTTATAATAATCAACTTGGTTTCTCTTCCCCACATATTCCTTAATTATGTTATTTCAATGTTGATATTTGAATAAAGCTTTGACAGTCAGTCAAAATCTGAGATGGCAGAATTCTCACCTGGGTTAAGCGTTTCCAAGAATTAAAGAAGCCCACTGAGTTTAAATGAGGACTTCTGAATCCAAGTTTTGTGATTAATTACTGTTCAAAGGTTACTGTGCAAGTATTGCTCCTGATTTATAAACATGACTAATTCCTCTTTGCATATTGGTGCCTAGGTAGAACTTTGAAGCTGCTATCTAATTTTTAAAATAAATACATAAAAGTATGGAAAAATAAATATTTAATCAGGCTGTCCCTCTCCAAGTGAAAGCTTGTTTTGTACTGGAAAATCCTGTTAGGTTTCACTGAGAGAAAAACTGTTGATAGTTTTGATTTTTGCTCTGAATAGTAAAAGTATCAATTTTTTTGACCTTAGTTTTGTAGTTGGTCAATGTCATTGAATTCTGTGGGTTCTCATCTGCCAGCTTAATTGGCAGTTCCAATCACTGGAATTTACGAAGATGTGTACTTTTTCTCTGGGTTTGGAAAAAATCTTTGTAGGATTTCTTGGTGTACGGCATAGAGTCTGTTGGGGGTACGTCTGGAGGATTCATTAATACATGTTTAAGTGCCTTTCCTTCTGTCCTTTTAAAGAAGGAATGCCGCAGAACTGAGTGAAGGTCTCCCCCATTCAGGATTGCTTTGGAAAATGTGATGGAGAAGATTGTCTTATGGAGAGGAGGATTAATATAATTCTTCGGAACTCTAACATACTGTAAAAAATGATTGGTTTTGCCACACTCTGTGAGGACAGTAATCTAAACATCTAAATAATAATCTAGTGAATTATTTGTAAAGAATAACATATTTGTAATAGCTGTGTTAGTGTTCTTAAAGGGTAACCTTTGACTTGTTTTCTTGTAGCCTGTAATACAAAGTGTGATACGTTTCTGTTTTATAAAGAAAAAAACAGGCAATTAAGTTTTTCATTTAAGAAATCTGCAGTAAATATTAATGTAAACTTTTGCATGCAGCCGTTGTGTACTTAATTGACTGTTATTTATGTTTCTGTATTAAAATGGAATGTCTCATCTGATTGGAAAAGTTAGAGGATTAAAATAGTACTATCCATATGCATTTGCATCTACACAGAGATATATAAGGTATATACATGTGTCTGTGTGTATGTGTATGGGGGTGGGCAGGCACTGTGAGAAGGTGTTTTGTTACCTACAAATGCTTTCTCTTATTCAGTGAGCAAGTGTTACCCATACAGGTGAGACATATGTGTTAACAAGCAGGATTTTTTTGGTTGTATTTCTCCTTTTCTGTTTTTGGGATAATTGTATGTTGATTGGTAACTATAAGAAATTTTTAGAGTTGTTTTTTGCCATTGTGTTGTTAATCAAGAAAATATACTACTGTGGGAGTTACACTCCCACAAGTTCAATACAGTACATTCTTTTTATCCTATGGAATGGATATTTGCTCTATTAAAATAACTGTGGTAACTTTTATGGAATTGTTTCTACATGACTATATAAAAGTATCCTCTGAGTAAGAATTAAAACACACAGTGCAGGCTAGAGCCTTAGTTTGTGATTCTACAAGTGCAGGTGTGCTTAATTTCAAATACAGTGTTAAGCTTGACTCCTTTGATATGGTTATTTTGCCAACCTAACATTTCAGGATTGCTTTGGATATGAATCTAGTCAGTCAGTGATTTCAGAGGCATTGTGAGAACACTTGAAAAATACTGTAACCAGTAAGTGAGCTATATTACTATCTTGGTAAGTGTTACTGCTGCAATAATAAATTATACAACCATCTTTGGAACTTGAACTTCTGTAGTAACATGGCAGTAATATATGCATAAAGGCTATTTCCATGTTTTAGCTTTGTCTTTTACTTTACGTGATGGAAAGTAATTGTTACAGGACTGCAATTTATTAGGACTTATGTAGCATAATTAAGTGTGCAAGAATCAAATGTCACCATAGGATTTGCTGTGCTAAGCATAAGTAGATAAAGAACAAATGTATCCCATTTAGAATCTAAAATGTCTGTTAACTATGCTGTGAGTAGGTCTGAAAATAATTTTCTTAATTTTTTTACAGGAGTATCAGGACAAACTCATTACATAGTATTTTGTCTTTTTTTGAGATGTATTTATTTTTCTTCTTTATTTAGATGTTGAAACATTCGTTTCCCAAACACTAAAAGGAGAAAATCTATCCAAGAAAGCTAAAGAAAGGAGGGAAGTTCTTCTTAAGAAGATAAAGGATTTTAAGGCAAGGTAAGTGAACTTCATGGCTTTTGTCACTTACTGATAACTTAGTTTTTTGCAATCTTTTAATAAACACTAACTGTATTAAAAATTAAAAATCTGTCTAGGTCCTGATTTTTTCAAAAAATCTGTATGGGTTCAAGTCTTTTCTTCTCAAAACTGTTACAATTTAGTAAGAAATTGGATCAGAATGATTTGTGTCATTTGAATTGCTTAATATTCTGAAACCTGATTGCAAACTAGTCAGGCAGAGCTTGCCTTCACCTCTCCTTTGGTAAGATTCATTAAAACATGAGAAATATAATGTATTGAGGATATGAATGAGCTTCCTATCACCATACTCAGCTGGTGTAAGACAGCATAATTCAATGCTGACTTTGCTTTACTACGTATTCTGTTGTTTAGCTCTGTAATAGAAAACTGAAACATAACTGAACTATATATAGATCCTAAGTTTGTTTAAGCAAACTGCTATGACACACAAAGCAGAGGGCTGTGTTAATACTAAGGATGATTTGAGAGAGTTCTATGGTGTGTTAATTTCAGTCAGCAATTCAGCTAAAGAGATTTAGCTATACTTTCATTTGCACTACAGAATCTTCTTTGACAAATCTCTTTACTTAAAATTCTTATCAACCAGGATATAGCCTAGTACTTGCTGTTCTTTTCACATTTTTGTTTTCATAGTGTTTTTCTAGTGATCACTCCTGTTTGATATCTCCTAAACATTCCACTGATGGCATGCTTCTGCCCCTGTGGCAACTTGTACAGTTTCAAGGACAGCACAATCATCTGGCAGGGACGTCATTCTTTCTATGGCACTGGAGGGAGACATGAGATGTGTCCCAAAATCTTGTAATTGAAGTTTTGTGCTCCTTTCATTCAGGATGTAAATGCTTAGGGAAATAGCTCTCACCCATCCTCTCTTTAAGAAAGTAGGATTTTATTTATTTTTTTCCTTTCCTGTGGTTTCCAGTCTGGGTTATTGAGTTAACTGTGTCTGTACAGATGACTTGCAGATACAGTGCTATTGGCTTTTTTCTTGCCTGAATGATGCTTTTTTGGATGATGAAATATCAAAGGGAGAGAACCTGCATTTATGAGATATTGACGCTGAATCTTTTGCTATTCACTTGTGTGACCCCATGGTTTCACATCTTATTTTAGTTTCTAATGCCTTTGTCATTTCCTGTAATATTACTCACTGTTAGCAGTATTTTGTTTTTCATGCAGGCTACAAAATACATGCACATTGTAGTCTTCTTTGATTTTAACATCCCACATGTTGGGCTGTGTCTATTACTGCCACTTGCTACACTGGATTTCTTAGATCTGGCCTTTTATCTCTGTTTACAGTTCTCAATTTCTTATCTCTAGGCCATTCCTTTCTCTTCTGCTCGTTTCTTGCCAGCATCTCCTTGTTGACTAACCTGATACCCTTACTACTGCTTATTGTTCATAAAGATGATCTTGGCAGCTGTGTGTTATTTGCCAGTTAGTTCATAGCCCATGAATGCTTCTTGAATGCCGTTCTGCATAACTCTGTCCTGATAATTTGTCAGTATCATAAAACTGCATCCTGTGATTGTTTTTGTTTCTTAAATACCAAGATTTAGCTCTGAAGAAACACTATATGAAAGTACGTTTTCCCTCTGGGATGATATTTCTTTTTTTTCTAGGCATTATGTAAGTTGAGATCTCCTTATTTGAAAAATAATTTTTATTTATGCATGTGTTAACTTCTATCTTACTGATTAATTATTAATGAATTTTCATTTGGATTTCTGCAAATTTACTGCAGCTATACCCACTATTTTTGATTTTTTCTTTTCCTATTGAACTACTGGTTTATTTCAAAAGATGCTTAATGGTTTTACTTGTGCACAAAACTTTTTGAAATTTGTTAACATTCAGGTTTACTAAAATTGAAGATGCTTTTGTGTGTTTTTATACCTTAAGATATCTGAGGAGATGTATGTTCCTAGAAAAGGTTGCTCAGTCTGGATTTGTTTTTGTTCAACCTTTCTGAAGTGACTGAGGATTCTCTCAGCTGCAAAGGCAAAAGGAAAACTCAGTAAATACTTTAAGCCAAAGATAAAGACTTCAGAATTTTCAAGGAAAACTTGCCCCGCTAAGTTTTGACCACAAAACTTGTTGAAAACTGGTTGTTGTTCCGTGCCATGTCCTCGCGCCGTGGGTTTGCAAGTGTGCGTTGCTTCATGATGTTTCTCCTTCTTTTTCCACAGTTATCCTCAAGAATTCCCGGAGAAAGGTGAGTCTGGTGCCCTTTTCCCCGCTGTTCCCGCCGCGGTGTTTTCCCGGCGCCGCGGCCGTCCGAGGCCGAGGAGGCTGGCGCCCCCTGCTGCGGCTGGCAGGGAACGGCTGCCCGCGGCGGGCTCATCCCGCGGGGCCGCTGCCGGCAGCACGGAGCGCTCGCTGATGGAAGGATTGGTCTGGAAATGTAGTTCAGGGTTTAATATATAATGGAGCTTGTTACGGAGCTTATTTATTATAAATTTAGTATAAATGGAGCTTTATTGGCAAGAGTGCGGCCTTGCGGAAGACCGTGTGATGTGCGTCTTTTTTTTTCCAGAGGAAGTGTATGCAAAGTAGCCTGCTTAGGAGGTAAAATTTTAACAGGGATTACCTATTTCAGCCTTTTTCTTAACGTTGCAAAAGTCTTCAGTTTCATAGTGATGTTTCTTTAACCTTTTAATAGGATCATCTCGTGGCAATATGATATTGGCTTTCGATCCACACTGAATGAATGTTTTTATAGTGCAGCAGGAGCTCAGACCTTTAGCTGGAGAGGAGATGATTTAGTGTGCGAGTAATGAAAACTGAAGTGTGGGTTATCTATTGTCTTCTAGTGGAGTTTAAACAAAGCTGCAGAGTTCAGTTTAGAGAAGACTGAGGAGTTTGTTGCTGCAGTGTTCTGTTCTGTAACTAAACCTGGAAGGGCTCTTATTTCCATGATGCTAATTCTTGAGGTCATGACCTATAGCCTGTGGATGCTGGTATGAGGGTCACAGTGTGAGGTCAAAAAAGCCTATGCAAAGCTTCACTTTTTGCAGTGGTTGAAGAACTGTCTGTTTCTGGACAAGGAGGTTCAAATGTATAGGCTACAGTGTGCCTCCTGAGAAAGTGCAAATATGTAAGTCATATTAGGCAAGTAATGTTATAACAAGGCACAACAAGTTCATACATTTCTCATGCCTGTTTAAATCAAGTTATGCAGCCATAACAATTCGACTGAAAGGGACAGTACAACTTGAAACTTCCCAAAAATTCAAGATTTGCAAGATTCTGTAAACTCCAGCTATGTGATTGTTCAAAAATTGTATTACAATAATTTGCTACTTTTTTGTATTGCACCTCAGCACTGTAAAAGAAGATAAAATGTAGTTTTCCTCTTCTCCTCACTGGCCAACAGAACTGAGTGTGGGAAAGTAAAATGTTATTTTATTAAGGAAATTATTAACATGAAATTAGACGGGGTGGTTGTTTCATTGCGAACACATCTGACTTTGGGAGAGCACATTTTTGAAGATTTAATAACTTCCTGAGGCTCTGACTCTGTAATAGGCATGAGAGTTGCCTACAAAAAGCAGAGTCTGCTTTTACTGCTTTGTGTAATTTGAAGGTCAAGAAAATTCTAGTCTATTTACTTTCTTCATTGGTAATTTGATTCAGAATTTATTCTCCAATTCAACAAATTATTAACAAAAATGAGATTTCATTATCTCTAGCAAAGTGGATGATTTGATTTATATAGTCTGTAATTGTTACTGCGTAACTTGCTCTGATTTCTGTAAAAATTATATTCAGTCTTATTCTTTTTATTAGAGTACATTTGATTCTTAAGATGGATATATTGCCTTTTTAAAAATTCTCATGATGTATCTCTGGTTCAGGTCATAGAACTATATATGAATGCTGAGGTTTGTGAACGCTGACACCTTAGTTTTCAGTGTTTTTCAATAAAATGAAAGTTATACCATTGTTTTCTGCAAGCAAGGATACATTTCTCCAAATTAATGTGCATTTGCTGCATGCAGGAATATATATAAAAAAAAAGAGAAATAGGAGCCTGCACTTGCTTGCAAAATATTTGAGGGAATGTGATCCAGTGGTATGAGTTGTTGGTATAATTTCCAGAGTTCAAGAAGTGTGTGCTAAACTTTATTTGGTTGTGTCATTCTTACTTTAGGACTGTACAAATTAGGCGTGACTTTTGTAGGTGTCGAACAGAGGACTCACATGGTGATAAGCAGTCAGATTCTTGGCCAGCTCCTGGTGTAACAAAGCAGTGGCAGCAGCTGAGGGAGGCCAACTTTTGTGGCCATTTTCATACCTCTGTGCACACCTAGACATTTGAAAAATGGAAAATTTGGAAAGTATTGAAAACTCTGAAGGCAGTGATGTTCAGTTCCAACCCCTCAAGAGAAAGAAGAAGTATCTCAACATATAAGGTTAAAAAAGGATAATATCCTTAAAGAAAAAAAGGAGGGGTGGGAGCAGAAATGTGAAAACTATACTGGAACAAGCTAGAAAGAATAAAAGATACTGTGTGTATTTAAACTCCATATTTACTGTTCTTGGTTTTGTGGTAGCAGTTACTCAATTTTTAAAATGTAAATAAAATAATCTCTGTTGTAGCTGAAACGGAAGGTGAAGAATGGTTCATGCTGTCATGGTATGTTATCATGGTATAGTAGTTATACTACATCAGCTGTTTTCAAGAATCTTGTGAGTTGTGACCTGTGACCTGTCATCCTTTCCGAGGCATCCAAAAGTATTTTTGGAGGCTGAAAGAAGTGGACTAACACTTCTAAAATTCATATGTTTCCTGTAGGACATAATGATACTTGACTCCAGTCTTTCAGGCAGCGGCTCCTTCAGGTTGTGAGTTTTTCCACAAGGATGTGTTGTGGGCATACTTTTCACTGCACTCTCTTTCATCACTGGATGTTCCTGAAGTTCCACTGACTTTGCACGTAGTGACTAACTGGTTTGACTAAGCTATTTGTAAACTCTTGTTTTATGGGCTTTGGCCAATAGCATACAGAATTCTGCCTATCCATAAGGATAAAACAAGGAGGTCTGAAAGAATAATAATAAAAAAATAATTGAAGAGCATGTGTGCAAGTATAACCAGGCTCCTTAAAACTATAATCACCCGTGTGTATTTCTCTCACAAAGTGCATACATACTTCTTTGCAACCAGATTGATTAATTTGAGGACTTTCTTGAATCCTTCTAGAAAGAAGCCTTCTGATATTGTCTGTCAGGTCAGTAAATATGCTGACAAAAGCATCTTTTGTGTCTATATAGACAAAAAAAAATGAAGCTTTTTTAGGAGAAGTGGGTACACATGCAAGTGAAAGACACAAAATTAATTGTATGGGAAGATATTTAATTCCCGTGTGTGATGTGTTACCTGATTTAACAGCGACTTTTACAGTTAAGTGTGTTGTTAATTTATGGATATAGAAAGTCCATGTTGTTCTTATGACCAAAAATGTACAATTATATTTATATCTAATCCACTGGTCTTTCATCAAATTTTATTTTTTTAAGTTATTAGACATGTATTGTGTCTATTTTATTCTTAAATTGAAGAACTCTGTAGAAATGTCTTTCTCTTAGACACTGCTGCCTTTTTTTCTTTTAATTTGAAATATCTGACTCTTTATCTAAGCAGTTTAAGCAAAACTAAAAAGCTGTAGTTACACTCAGTGACGTGTTCTAGATCTTAGAATTGGGAAGCTAGATCTTAGAATTGGGAAGAAACTTGAAAACAAAGGTAATTTGCATACAAATTAGATTCATTTTTTATAAGACTAAATTTCACTAAGGGAATAAAAGTCTGAAGTTTGTGAAAGATTCTGACTTAATACTGTTTTTGGCATTTCTCTGTTTTAAGATTAATTGAATCAATACTGTGACTGCCAAAATGTTTAGTTAAAAGAATCTTGTTTTCAGTTTATGCTAAAAATAGTGCTGAAGTTGGCAGAAGCACCCTAAGCACTAGAAACTGTATTTGTGTTTGAAGTTCACTTGCCATCTGTTCTATGCATTTATTTTAGTAAAATATATATTTTTAATCACTTCTAAAAAAATATTTTGGCTCAATGTTAAAAGTGAGACACCAAAAGTACTAGCCAAATCGAGTCATACTATGGGAATTTGCAGAACCAGTTCCCCATAAAGTACTCAGTGCAGCTCATATCTGATCTGCAGCACTAAATTATGCAGAAAAGTATGACATGACATTTTCTAACTAGCATTTTGCACTCTGATAAAAACTGATGATGGTCCACTTTTGTTTTTCTTTCACTGTGGCATAATAGAAGGTAAATCTGTGTCTCTAGAGCAGTGGTGTTATTCAGTATGTAATTATTAGGAGCACCTGTAGGAAACCTTTGGATGACTCAGATGCTTCTGGCTCTTGGCAAAGCAGAGTGTATCTGGAGCCTGAGACCTCTGCTTCCGGGAAATAGTCAAGCTGTTAGAGTAGCACTATATGCAAAGGGTTTGTATTTTGTATTTTTTTCTTTTCTGGTTTCTTTACAGTGGTGATATTTCCTTTTTACTTTTTTTTTACCTCTGTACACTCTTTTTCAGGAAATGGCAGCAAGTAGGAGTCTCTTTGGAATTGAGAAAGGGAGTCAATATCTTGTGGTCACCAGTCACATGTGCATGAGAGTTCTATATTTTAACACACTTGAACTTTTTAGTCAAGAGCACAAATACATCTTTAGTATTTAACCATAAATGGGAAAGATATGGCTTAGTTGTTACCCAGTTCTTTGAGGATCATCATGACGTATTTCTAGAGACACCATCAAATGCATTAAAAGTGCGCCAAATATCACTCTATCCCAGAAGTCTGGGAGGTTTCACTCTAGCCAAGTCACTGTGTTGTCCCTTTCAGCTACACACAGCTGTTATCTGTGAGGTGTCCATGCCAAGTGCAATTTCAAGTAACACAAGATGCACCCACCAGTGCAGCACGAAATGGTCTTGTCCTGATATGCACCCTAAGAACGAGAGGCAACTCAGCAAGTAAAGGTTGTAGTTGCTTTTCATGCCTGAAGCTTATTGGCTTGCAAACTTGTTTCAGTGTTGTTTTAAGAAGTAGCTGCTAAAGAGTTTCTACTTGACCTTTACAAAACAAGCTGTTAAAAATCATTATGTTAATAGGGGACCCTAGAAGGCCCTTCAGGAATGAGTGTGTTGGAGCACACTGCATGGCAAAGCATGCATTGAAAAATTGGTTGTCAAAAGAATGCAGTCTTGCAGGGTGACTGGTGGATTGGGTCAGTAGCATCTTAAAAATATAAGATGCCCCTATCAAGGGGCTAAAGAATACCCCTGCCAGCTTGAAAGCAGCTTTGTCTACTTCCTCTTATGGAAACCTGTGCCGTGAGAACATTGCTTGATCTGCTTGATGGCTTCATCCAGTCCTTTGTTTGGTGGATTCTTACTGCAGCAGAGATTGGACAGGAGGAACAGATTTCAACCTGCTGTGACTTGGGACCTTCTGAAATGGCAAGAAGCAGGGAGGTTTGACCTACATGTCTTTTTATTTTCGTGAGTTGTTTTATTTCTCTTATACTTGAGCAGTTTTAATGCATCATTCTGTCTAGACATTTTTAGAAATAAATTGGAACTGTTTAGTTATCTGAGGATGTGAGCTAGCAAGTCTCTTTCAGAGGCATTGGCTGAAACATCTTGCTTGCTCTTTTTTAGAGTAAGTGGTGGACGCAGTATCTTTAATGCTCAGGAATTCATTGTTATAACCTCAGTGTTACAGAAGAAAATGAATTCTTGGGGGAAAAAGTCTGCATTTTTTTTAAGCTGGATTCTTATAATGTAATATGGTCCTTTTCATTATATTGAGCTTGTACCAACTAAATTTGTTGGAATTCTTCAGAACAAGGGGTAGGAACTGAAGTACAGCCCTTGTTATAATGAAGAGAGTTTATTTTATGCTCCATTCCTTATGTGGTAAACCTACCCTTTGATATGCATTATTTCCTGAATCAATAAATAAGCTGTAATGGAAAAGGTAGCATTTAATAAGGAATGACATTGTATTTTTTTTTTTTTTACAGTCATCATAAAATATTGATTCTGCTATCAAACCTGTGAGAGATTAGTTTAAGTTGCAGAAACTGGAGGAGAGGGTCAGTTCATGTACATATTTTTGTTATTCTGACTGTTAAATATCTACCTTTAATTAATCCATTTTCCCCCAGCTTTCTGATAAATCATATGTTATTCTGGGGAAACAAGAAACTGTATTAATGAGGATCAACTCCATAATTAAACTTGTGGCTGCATAACAGGGACACGTTCATGTCATTTCTTTAGGCAATAACTTTTGCAAAGAAGTATTTTTAAACTGGTCATTAATTTTATGACCACAGAAATGAGATGCAAAATTTATGCTGTTGTCATTGGCGTGGGTTCAAGGCACTACTGACATTGTGTGATTGTAATGGAATGGCTGCCAACTAATGAGTCTATAGACATTTTGTTTGAGCATGCTTTGCTTTTAGATGTTTGATTAGGCAGCAATGCTTTCAATTATGCCTGCAAATTGTATTGGATACATTTACCTGATGCCCATTGTTGCTTTGTAGTTCGGTTTTCTAAGCAAGTTGAATGCTTTTCTTTAATTTATTGATGCTTTTTGGGTGTATTTTTAGATACTGAAGAGAATAGTGGTTTGTGCTGCTCAACACTGACTCCTGTGACTGTTTGAGGAGTAACACATGAAGCTTCAAATGCAATTCTGACTGCTTTTACTCTGTAGGTGGAGTATAAACTTCAATGAAACACACTGATGGAGGAGCATGTAAAGTGGAGAAAGAGCAGAAATTACTCTGACTGGGAATGTAGGAGATGGCATAGGATCAACAGGAAGACTCTCTCTGAACTGTCAGGAGCAATATCTTTATATATTAACAGCATACGGTCCTAGGATATCTTTTAATCTTGACAGAACTAGGAGGCAAAAGTCCCAAGGCTGATACCAGAAAGAAGTCCTTCTTTTATGCCAGTACATAAACACGTTGTGAAATGTTGCCTGTTAAAACTCCAGAGCACAATGAGTCAGCTTTCCTATTGAGATACCTGCAGTTCTTCTGTACAAATTAGATGATTTAAAAATTGTATTTTTCAGTGTACAATATAAATTTATGAAAACTATTATTTATTTGCTGCTATTTTTATTTATTCTAAAATAAAAAAATGGAGGATTTTTTTTTGTTTAATCTAGTCCTGAATGAGTGCAGCTTGCTTGTACCTCTGTCAGGAGCCTGCCACCTATTCCCATGTTTTTCATGTACAGTGTGGGTACCTAAATGTAGTATTGTGTGACATAGGATTTATATATTGGTTCTAATTGTCTTTCTCAGTGAGGGCTTTTTTTTTCATGGCAGTCTTCAAGCCTTCTTTAGAATTTAACATCTAGAGAATGCTTTGGCCAATGTAAAGCACTGAGTGTGTAATTTCTTTCTTCATAATACTCTCAACACTTTTCTTTTTTTGGTTGTTTTGTTTTAAGAGCATTTTGAATTTGAATATTCTAGACATAGGACAGAAACATATTTTATTATAAATCTACATGCAATGTTGCCATGGTTTTTGTTGTTTCAAATACAGTATATAACTGTGTCATGGTTTTCATGCCAGATGGCAACTAAGGCCTACATAGTCCTTCACTCATTTGCCTCCACTAGGATAGAGATAACCAGAAGGGTAAAAGTGATAAAACTCACGGGTTGATATGAAGTTGATATAATAGGTAAAATGAAAGCTGTACATACAAGCAACACGTAACAAGGAATTCATTCATCACTTGCTGTGGGTAGGCAGGTGTTCAGCCATCTTCAGGACAGCAGAACTCCATCACAAGTAACAGTGACTTAGAAAGAGAAACATTATCACTCTAAATGTCCCACTTCCTTATTTTCCCCCCAGCTTTATATGCTGAGCATGGCATCATATGGTGTGAGTATCCTCTTGGTCAGTTGGGGTTAGCTGTCCTGGCTGCATCCCCTCCCAACTTGTGCACTCCCAGCCCACTCCCTGCTGGGGTGGTGTGAGAAGAAGAAAAGGTCTTGGCTCTGTAAGCACTGCTCAGCAGTAACAAAAACTTGCCTATTTTATCAACACTGTTTTTAGCACAAATCCAAAACATAGCCTGATACCAGCTACTGTGAAAAAAATTAACTCTATCCAAGCCAAACTGGCACAATCTGAGATAGGTATATGGTATGCCATACATATGTATATATTAAAAAGTCCCTTGTTCCTCGGTCATCTGTCTTTTATATGAAAGTAAAGCACAAATGTTTACTGAATTTGAAATCCTAAGTATAATTGTAAAATGCTAGTATGGTGACTTAGTGGAAGAGCAAGGTAACAGTGCAGATATGCAGGCTTACATAAGAGATTCTGTATTGCCGAGTGGGACAAAATCCTCTGCAGATGTTCTTTCTACATATATAGTCACCTACTTGTCATCCACAAGTCTTTTTCATTCAAATATACTAAGGTTTGCCATTCAGCCCATGAATTATATGTGCTGGAGTGTGGTGTTTGTGGAATTGTTTTATTCTAGAAATACAGCCTAATATTTTAAATTTATGCTGGCACTTTCATGAAGGTTAAATGATAACATGTTTATGCATAGCTGATAAGGGGACATTTTTTATTGACAACCAGGACTTACATATACACATATATTCTATGCATTCTAGTACTAGTAAAAGTTTAGGACAGGAAAACAGTGGAACAATTTTGCCATTGTATAGGTTGTGAACATCATGTTTGCTCTTTTTATATGGAGTGTATCATCTAATGAAGATATATATATATAGGCAAGGAGAGACAGGCAGCTGGTCTCTGGAATCTAAGTGCGAAAGACGATCATGCTGGTTATAAATAAGGCATAATATTTTCTGTTCATATGCTATCTGTTGTGTGTTTTTCTGTTTGGAGGAAGAGGTGAATTCTAGAGAGGAATAATTTACTTTTCATTGGTTTGACAGGTGTGATGAAGTGCAAATATTTTGAGCAGATTAACACGATGACTGGCGTGCTACTGGAAGTGAGCTGTGTCAAAAATAGGTTGGAGTCAGGTTCAGATTCAGAGCAGTTGTTAAATGGCATGGGAGCTTAGAAGGAAGCTTTTGCAAGAAAAGCATACTAAATTAATGAAGGGAAAGCCTAGCTAGTATTTGACAACCTTTGAATGTAAAAGAACTCCAGCAAAGCAAATATCAGGCCTTGTTGTTTTAACTGCATGGAAAACTTGCTGTTCTTTACAAACAGCCATGGTGCTTTCTGGACATAGTCTTTGCATTTTCTGTGTATTTCCATTATTAAACGGGAGTGGGTAAAACTCAGCCATGGTTAGGCAGTCCTACTGATGAATGCAATTTCTGTGTCTGTGAAGAAGAATATTTTCACTATGCATGGATTTATTTTGGATTCTTAGAAATTAGTTTTCCAATCCAGTGCTCTAAAAGGGAACGCATAAATGGAGAAGGATATTTGGACATCTCTGGAAAGCTTTTTGTGTATGTATGTACCAAAAGGCAATGCTTGAATAATTTAGTGTTACATAGTTTTCAAGAAATTTGTGGGCCATTTAATATATTGGAGCATAAACTTTATGATTCTGGTCTGGTGATTTTTCTCATATTTAGTTTTTTTCTCCTTCACCAAGATTTTATTTGGTTTTTTTAGGAGCAATGTAGTTTATTTTTTCCCCCCTCTTCTTTGCCTAGATGTGTTAAACGTATCTGAGAAAATATACTGAGTTTCGGGAAGAAGAAGTTAAATCTTGCCTAATTAGATGAAAGCCTTGGCTAATATTGATTTCACTATATCTTTCCCAGACCTTTGTGCTTATGCATGACACTGATCAGAGTGCATTAGATTAGCTGATAATGTAGATTTTGTATCTATTGTAGCTGGGCTCTCAGTTGGGCAAGAAATTCATTAACAGAATACTGCATTAAGCCACGGGTTCATACCAGGGGCTTCCAAACGGCAATTCCACTTCTAGTTTCATGGGAGGAATACACACACAATTTTGCAAGGCAGTGCCTAATTACAGTGAAGAAAAGTGAAAGTGGGCAGAGGTCAATAAACTGCTGCCAACAGTAGTTTGGCATTTCCTGGGAGGGAAGTTGCTGCAACTCCATCCCGCACTAGGACAGGCAGAACTTTGGAGCCTGGTGCTCTCCTTTTTACCTTGTGCTAGTGTTTTCTCTTCCCACAGCTTCTTTGCTGTGGTGTTTCTTTCCCCCTTCGTGAGAAGCTGCCAGCTGTGCAGTGCAGGTTCATTACATGACATCGTTTAGGGAAACTGCTCCAGCAGCATGTACACATTGGGTCAGAAGGTAGCCCTGGAACGGCATCGCTCACAGCTGTGCTGGAGCCTGAGAGCGTCCATGAGAAATGGGACTTTTTCATTTACGGACAGGAATTAATATCCTCCTTACTATCGGAAATACTTTGATTCTGTGTGTTTGTGTGATAGACTGTTGAACTAGCAATGTATATTGACTTTTACAGAGCTGGAAGATGAGGAAGAGTCTGAGAACTCTCTTTCTTCGCCTCCTGATAGCGTCTCAATAACATCTGACCGATATGATAAAGAGGATGAAGCACCTTCTGATGGTATGTGACACTGCTTACCTTAGAAAGTTCTCGATTTGCCAGTTTGCTATGAACTGACGTAATCGGATCCTCGTGATGTGAATGTTAGTGTTGGAAAACAGATAAACAGATAAACAGCACAGCTGGACACTTTTCGTACCTTTACAAGAACCTTTAAAGGAACTGAAGAGCTCTCTCTAGTGGTCCTAGAGCATAGTGAAGCTGTCTCAAATTTACACTGGTATTTCTAAACTCATGCTTTTTGATAACAAAGCATCTTCTGTAGATGTATATGTTTTTAAAGATAGATCAGTGGCTAAACCAGTGTGAATATTTGTAGTAACAAATTGTTTGTTAATTCAACATTATCAGATTCTTGCTTAATTTTATTGTCCTGCTTAATGGCTTACTGTATTATTTATCTAATAAATAATGAAACAGTTTATGTGATTGATATTTTTTTGCAAACTCCATGCAGAATAGGTTCATAAATTATTAAATTAATTATTCCTACTGTGTTTCCTTCCATTAAGACAGTCTTTTGTACAATGTTTTTGTTATATAAATTTGAAGTTTGGGTTTGCATTTAAAAAAAGTCTACGCTTCATAGCTGTTTTCCATGTTGTTTTATTTTGTATTCATTAAGTTTAATGCTAAATATGACCGTTCTGAAGACATGAACAATTGAATATTTCAACAGTTAACAAGCTTGCTTCAGCATAGTGTCCATATTTTTGAGATTAGTTTATTGTACACATAATATAAACACCTTCTATGGGTAATATATGGTAGTAAATTAAGTATACGTACAAATAAATTAACGATGTATATTAATTTGTGGCACTGGAAGTTAGATAGACTTACTAGTGAATTATGTTTTCTGACATGATATGATGATCAAACTGTGTAGCTCCATCTTGAAATACAATTGCTGAATGAAAATATGCTTCCTGCAATGTAGCACTCCACATTTTATATTATACAGATTATTCCCTTTGGAAACATAGATTGCTTTTATGAGGTATAAAATTATGTCTATTGCAGAACAGGGATAAGTCAAGTACATGCATAAGTGATAAACCTTCTAACCACTGATTCAGAATAATACTTCTTTTTTATGTCCAGAACTCTGTAAAATGTATAACAATAATAATCA
>WEKY01014745.1:4240-56224 GCA_013390045.1 Picathartes gymnocephalus
TACAAATCATCGTTTTGATGCTCTTTCTGAGGATGTGGAGTCTTGCTCATTCTGGAATAAGAAAGATCATGTTTCAATGAAGAAATAAAGTTCATGCTTTTAGAAATGCTGATGTCAATCCTAATTCTGTAACAATTTGTTAACTAGGGAATTGTGTTGATCTTCCTGCTGTTCTGAGTAGTCTAACATGGTATCCTTGTCTCGTTTAACCAGCTCATGGCACTGTTAGCATGTTCCTCTGAAATGGCTTTTAACAGAAGTGTTACAGGACTTTGAAGGAAGTTAATAGCTTTTAATCTCTGTTTCCAGTGTTTAGGAAATGAGTTGACTTTTGTGAAGTTATTGCTTTGTGGAACTCGCCTGACAACTCTGTGTTAACCAAAAGAAAGCCATTAGTCAGGAATCATTGACTTTTCACAAGTACTTAAGTTGGCATGTGTCTGTACTATATTTCAGTATAAACTAACATTGGGACAAGCTGAAATGAGTTTCAGGGGAAGCTTTGATCTGTTCTAGGTGCTGAACACTGCATGTGGTTGATACAAATTAAATGTTATTTAACTTATTCTTCGAGAAGAATATGTAGTGGTGTCAGAAGTAATGTGGTTCAGGAGGTTAGAAGATTTACTGAGTGAGAACTGTTTTGGAATCAAATGTGAACTGAAAAAGTTAAGTTGAGGCAGAGGTCCAGAGATAAATGTAAGTACAGGCTTCACTGATTTTTCTGGACAGTTTAAGATGTTGGATCTATGCTGGAATGCTGGGTAATGCTTTATCCATATGTAAAGCTGTATGGTGAATGATAGCTGAAAGCTTGAAGTCTGCTTTCTATGTAGTTTTTCTTTGTGATTTAAGTTAAATATTTTTATTGATGAAATTGCAATGAAAAACTTCAAGCATGACAGCACACAGATGAAGTTCTTTCTAACCTATTTTCTCAATGTTATCTTTCATTTATCATACAAAGTGAAAACATTGGAAGTAGGATTTTGCATTTCTGCATAGTGAAAAGCTGATTAAATATTGGCTTGTCAATACAGCTCTTGACTAATGGCATTTTGGGTAACTTATTCAGGATCTCAGACCTTTTGCGATTGCCCATTTGTCATGTTAACAAATGCTATAACTAAACTGTTCTAATAACAGGTTTGCATTTCTAATTCAAGTGTAACTTAGCTTTACCAGAGAAATAATGAAATGTTTCTCTTTTAGGTCCGTAAAATAATCCGGGTCTGCAAAGGAATATTGGAATATCTGACTGTGGCAGAAGTGGTAGAGACAATGGAGGATTTGGTGACTTACACGAAGAATTTAGGGCCAGGTTTGATTTGCTCCAGTCTTTCATAAATATACTAAGTATAGTCTTTTCAACTATTTTGTTTTCCCTCCAGCACCTTCCTCACCCAAGTTTTGAACATTGGGACAATGGAAAAGCAATTGCTTTGAAAGTTTCTGTTGGAAAAAATTACTCTTTCTGTTTCACAGTCTCTTTTAAGAAAGCAGAAGATGTTGGTAAATGATATGTGCACATGGATGGTAATGTACTATACTTCCCCTATACTGTGAAGGAAGTAAGCATGCATTAATAAGGATAAAACAAAAAAAAAATTAAAAAGCTGTGTAACTAAGCACTCACAGACATAAAATCCATTAAGCTGATAAAATGTCTGCACCGGCTGAGATAGTTAGGCCCAGTAGGAATTTCTTGGAATAGTATAAGCTACATGTCATACATTAACATCTTAATAGGGTTGCAGAAATAACTGTCTTGAAGTCTAATAGAAAAGCCCAGCTGTTACGGAAATTCTTTGTTTGCTCTTTGATGTTCCTTCACTGCTTGTTACTTCACTGTGTTAACTCACACTTTCAGTGGTGGAAGTGACTGGTAAGTGAGGAACTGGTGTCTCTATTTCTTTATTGCTCTAGAGGAAACCTACTGTTAATCTATGTCATCTGCTATTTCAAATGCTTTAGCTTCAGCATGAAGTAGCCAAGGTATTTAACAAATGCATTCTGTAAAATCGAAATGTGGTGGTGGTAGTGTAGGAAGATGTTGGAATTAAAATTACACTGATAAAAAGAATGCTTATATAAAACCAGCAGGAATCTAGTTGGTACTTTATATTGATAAAGTGTAATGTGGCTAGGTGATAAATGAAATGACTAAGAGCTCTCATTGCACAGAGCATGTTTGTAGGTTATCCTGTTTTTATTTAACTTGTGTGTACTTGACCTTGTTTCTAGATGTGGAAAAACTTTGAAGTTCCATATGGAGGTATAGTGTTCTCTAAACTTATTTCCCATCAGAAATTACTTCAAGTAAATAGTTTTTGCCTCATTTTGAAGAGGAAAAGATAAAACAGAAAGGGCAGTCTTCTCTTTCCCTGGAACTTTTTCTTTGACCTGGTATATACACTTTTAGTTTTTCTGTGGTTATTGTCTTACATGTTTTCAAAATGGAAGATTCCCCTAACTTCAGTTTGCTCTGTTTGGCTCAGTTACAAGAATTTGGGTCTTTTCACTGAACCTCACAGGCATAATTTGCTGTTACATGTGTATAATAGGGGTCTTGGGCGAGTGTCTTAGTTTCTTAGAGCAAGATGTAGGGTTGCTACCTGTAGTGCTAATCATCTTCTCTAAACTCATGGTATTCAGAGACAATAGTGAGCCTTGTGCTTCTGGAATGCTGTAGAAGCTCTGTCTTTGCCTGAGCTGGCTGCTGCTCAACATCTGCAGCCCATGCCCACAAAATTTAAGGCCCTGTAGTTATATTAATGGCCATCTGAACTTAACGATTCATGTGAGTACTATATAAATAATAGAATTATGAGCAGGTACACTTAAAGTCAAGGAAGGGCTTATAGGTCTTATGTTGGAAGTAGAGAGGGGACGATGATTACCTATTAAGGCTTTTGCCATTTGAAAGGAAATGTGGTTCTGCACAGCTTCCCTCTCTGTGCTGTTAGTGTGAGGATCCTGCTACTTTTCAGTGATGTTACAAAAGCAGTGTTAAGATACCTAAGATGCTAACCAGCAGAAAGGTAATTCAGCCAAAGAATAACCACTTTCCTTCCAGTTTTATACCCTGTAGGAGATAGAGTAGGACCACAACAGCACCAATTTAAATAATCTTAAGTTTTTATGAAGCTGTGTCTGAAGTTTCCATATGCACTGTATAGTAAACCTTACAAGTCTTAGCTATTGAAAATAGTTCTGCTCTAGAATAAATTTAATTCTTTTTATGCTTCTAGGGTACTGAAATATTTCTAGCAAATATGAAGTGTAAATAAATACAGTTCTTGACTTTGTAGAACCTCCAAGCAAACAAACAAAATCCTGATGTTTCCTTTTTCTGTTCTTCACTTACGGTGTAGATCAAATCTTAACAGAAATGATGACACCCTCCTCCCACCCTAAATTATCTTCCGGTGTTCATTAAGTGACTTAATGTCCTAAAACAGTAATTTCAAGTATTTTCCTATTTTATTGATAGGATTTTAAATCAAGAATTTTGAGTAGTCCATTCTACTTTACATAGTGGCTAGGTTTTAAATAGGCGACTTCTCTGAAGTATCTGGAATGTGTTTAAAGTAACAGCTGCTAATACAAAAATTAAGTTATAAACTTCAATGTAGTTTTCATCAATCATTATTCTTGTTTGGAAATCTCAAGTGTTTCAATGGTCAATTACTTTAATCTTTAGGAATGACAAAGATGGCCAAAATGATTGACGAGAGACAACAGGAATTAACTCATCAGGAACACAGGGTTATGCTGGTAAACTCCATGAATACGGTGAAGGAGCTATTGCCAGTACTTATTTCAGGTATTTTTTTGCTTTGTGTTTTAATACCATTCTGAAATACTGTTTTGAACTGGAGTTACAATGTCTTATGTTTATTAAAAATAACCTTGACATCTGTAATCAGTTGCAAGTAACTGTGCTTCTTGTATTAAAACTACAATCTTTTTGAGATAAAATGGTCCATGCAAAAGAAAATATTCCATATAAGTACAGTAGAAGGTCAGCTTGACCACTGATTGGGTCTTGCATATACCTTTTTCTAATCCCTGGTATTTTCACAGCTATGAAGATTTTTGTAACCACAAAAAATTCTAAAAGCCAGGGAATAGAAGAGGCCTTGAAAAATCGCAATTTCACAGTGGAGAAAATGAGTGCTGAGATAAATGAAATAATTCGTGTATTGCAACTCACTTCCTGGGATGAAGATGCCTGGGCAAGCAAGGTATTTTCATATCTACATTTGCATATAGAAGCCTAGGTTTTGTTTATTGTGTTTTACCCTTTTACACTTGTGCTTTTGAGACCACTGAAATATGTATTTGTGCATTGGTTTTGTAACACTATGTGATTGCATCATATAATCTCTTCAAGGTCAAATATCTTCAGAGATAAATATATTCATATGTCTTTCAAAATGACCTTTCCCTCAATAAACAGAGTTCGACTACTGTGGCATTTGAAGGTGATTCAGTGGTTTACTGCAACTCAGTGGTCAAACAGAAGACAGATTTATTCATGCTTTAGTTTCAGCATCATTAGGAAGTCCTGGAATATAGTGTATTCCACTCAGAGAAGGATATTTTCCCTGTGTATAACTACCCTACGTAATCATTTTTGTAAGAGGAAAGTTAGGTATAAAAGTTACTGTTCTGTACATTCAGCTGGTCTCGTAGCTGGGCATCTGTAAGTGAAATTGAGATTTTGCTTCTAGATCCTGCCAGAAAAGACGGGCTACTGTTGTATTCCTTGAGCAAAAGACTTGGAATTGAGAAATTTTAGTCAATTTTGGGGTATTCCTCTTTGAACACCTGCCTGCCCCTTTTCTCCCTGCCTCATTTTTATTCTGGACATGAGAGTAAATTTCAGGTTTTCCTCTTATCTCAAAGAAATCTGTTAGATTGAACAGGTTTTTTGGGCAAGTCTCATGCCTGTGAACCTGGCGTATGGCCAGGACTGGTTCCTTACAACTAAGTGTTCAGCTGTGTGAGTGACTGCAGCCACTTACTTGGAGCTAAGTGCTGCTCTGAAGTGATGCTGAAGCTACTGAAGTGTCTAGAAGACTAATGCAGGTCTGACAGACAGAATCCTAAGTGTTTGGGCTTACAAATAAATTCAGCTGCATAACTGAAATTCCTGTCAAGTTTTTTTTTTGGGTACTTGGAAGTAAATTGCTGATGGTAACATTTTAAAGGGTTAATGCTATAAGCAACAAGTAAGCATAAATGTCATAAAAAACTTATTGAGACCTGAAGCCAGATCGATTAGTAAACAAAGTCTAGTGGGAAATCTAACATTGATGTAACCAAAATATAAAATCACTTTGGCCTATGTTGTTTGGCACTTGACCCTTAGTTTGCCTCTTGATTTATTTTGTCACTATCACTTCCTTATTATGACTACTGTATGCATCTTTGTTTTTGTTGTCCTGTTTCTTACCCTTTTCTCACCTTTAGAAGGTAAGCTTTCTTCTACACCCTCCACCTCTACCTTGTACTAAACCCAAAAAAAGCATGTCTGTGAGACTGTGTGCTGTGTGCAGACTGTGTGCTGTGCAACTTCTCTGTGTGCCAGCTGTGACACTGGCACTTACGGATATCCACACAGTTTTTAAAGGATTGTAATAGCTTTGTCTAGCTGTGTGTAGCATTGGCTGTCACTAAGAACAGTAATTGCAAGCTGATCTGCATTAAGACTCTTTCTGAATCTGACTAGAGTTAGGGCAAGGTTTTACAGCACATTCTTGCTGAATGCTTTTATGTTAATTTATGAGTCTCTGTAGTGACAAATAAAGGGTCCAGTCATGCAGGAACAAGCCTTCTTGTTTCTTGTATGGCCAGAAAGATTTATTAAGTCAGGAATTTTGTCTATTCCATAGTGTTTTACCCACAGCCTTCCTTCAGTTCAGATAGTTCTTGTTCTTTAGGTCTAGACCTAAAACTCCAGTCTTCTATGGGTACTTTTTCAATTGAGTTTTATTTTTAGATTTAAGCTTTCCTGTATTTTATGAAATGTGAATACAGTTTTATTTTACAACAAATTTGGAAATTCTTGTCGTAAAGAAAAATATCTGTTGCAAAGAGTTGACAATTTAGGCTTAGGAAATTCTTACTCATATTGCTGGTGAGGCAGATTAATAAAGGATTTAATGAAGAAAACAGTTGGTATATTAGCAGTATTTCCTAACGGAAAATATTGGTAATTATACTTAATGCATAGATGTGTTGTGTGGATTAGTATAATCAAAGTATCATTCTTTTCTGAACTGAGAACATTTAACTGTGTTTTGTTTTTGAATTAAGATATGCTGATGATTTGGAACTGTAGCACTGGGCATTAATCAAGCAGTGATGACAGATCATTTGAATTGAAAAATGCAGTGCGATGAAGTAGTAGAAATTCGTTTGCTAATAGCCACCTATTACAGACCTGATCCTGTTTTTGCACACGTATCTTAACAATTGACTGACTATTTTGCTGAGAGGGAGATGAAGGAGCTATTTAGTTGTAGTTGAGGTCACTTGCATGCATTTTCTGCCTGGTGGTCAAGGGAAAGATTTTCCCCATGCTTTTCTGGAATAAAGTAAGGTGTTTGGGGATGCCCACCCTTGAATATGTATCTGTGTAGTACATGCTGTTGCTGATGTTGGACTTCATTTTATGTTTATTATTCTATCTTGAGTTATTTATACCTTGAACTATCACAGTCTGTCTAGAGATAGTGGAGAATGAACAAGGTATGAAGCCAAAGTTGTACGTTTTGTTGGAGTTGTAGGTAAACTATTTTGTTGGTCTTTCTGGACTCTGGAATGCACATTACTCTTACTGGATTGAAATACTCTGCTTACACTGGATTTTAAAAATAGTATGGTAATTTAGAGTTGAAATACTATTCCTGGACAAAATCTTGGGGAAAAAAAAATTGTATTTTTTCATTCATAGCTTTGAACCTTTTTTCCTTGAATTTTTAATTTTACAGAGGAATTAAATTTTCTCTTGTATATTCTTAGTGTTTATTTTTCAATAAATTTGAAGTAATACTCAATTCAAACATCTTTCATTTCCATGGAGTTGGAGGGAATTAACAGCTGTAAGAAGCTGAGAAATATCTAATATCTTGCAGGATTGAACCCTGAATGGTGACTAAGCTATCTATCCTGCCAGAACACTGGCTTTGCCTATTTCCTCCAACATTGCCTTCTTTGGTCATGAAATGCAGATATCCTTAGACTAGACCACTTTATTGAGTCAGAGGTTGTGTTTTGCATCCAGCAAGGAATTGTGTAGGATTTATTTTGCACTTTTGCATAGCAGAGCCAATACCACCTGCTTCTTGAATAAGTTCAGAATTCTTTATATTGGCAGAAATAATGCATAAAAGTGTCTTAAATAATATTTGCTTTAGGAATTGATTTGGAAAAAATCCAGCTTGCTCTTTTCCATTCAGACAGTGTTGCCCTAGTTGTTTAGCTTGATTAACTGAAATTGCTTATCTCTTCTGAAAATGTAAAAGTGCTGATTTTATTAATGAAATTCCTTTTGGCAACAGGGGAACTGTTAGCAGGGAGAGGAGGGAAAGAATCAATTTTTGCTGATAAAACAATACAAATTTTTTTTGCAGAGCAGCTGTAGGATTTAAACAAAAATTTCCATGCTTGCAACTGATATTCTGTTGGCAAATCCCAAAGAGTTAAATTTTAAACATATTTAGCTGTTTAGGGGAGGAATAAGGTATTTAAACAGCTACAGAAATCAGGACTATCGAGACACTTTCAAGCAGTGAGACCTTGAGCAAGTTGCTGTGTTTTTTTAGATTGTTTCTGCTTCTGTCTTCCTTCTTCTTTCTTTATAGCCTGAATTGGTGGTAAGTCCAGACCTTTCAGTATGGCTACACCTTTGTTGCTTGCCAAGTATCTGACACCAGACACAGCTCTGGCAGACACAAAAGTTCTGTACCAACAAACCTAGTTAAGGATGCATTCTAGTTTCCTATTGTTTTACTCAGCTCATTGCAATGAAAACTCCTTATCAAGTTAAAGCTGAGAGGGATTCCTTGGGCTGTGAAGATGGGAGATTGGTGTTTTAAGAGCAGTTGTCTTGAAACACTTCAACTGCTATGCTAGGATTTCACCAGATTTTTTTAAATAAGAAAAGGGGACAGTATTTTGGAATAGAAACACAGGACAGCAAGACTCACCCTGTAGAGCAGTCCAGTTAAGTAACTTCATGTGATACTGCAGATGGATTCTGTTGCTGCTTAGGTAGTGCTGGCAGTTACACAATCTAAGTGCAAAACCTGAAACACCCATGATTTTGTCCTCAGATATTAGACTTTAGATTCAGAGGCTTTTACATAATTCTGCTGAAACTGCAACTCTGCAGGCAGCTAAGACAACACAAAAGCCTGTGAGAGTAAAAAGGGAGGGGCAAAGACAATTTTCCCAACACTCCTTTTCCCTGCCCACACCTATCATCTGATTGACACGATAAGAAACATCTGTTGCCTTTAAAAAAATTCAGTTAGTTCCTTGTTTCAAATTATTTCTGGGTAGACAGGCCTGACATAGACCATTCATTTCAAACTAAAGTGGCATCAGCCCAATATAAACAACAGAAAACAGTAACATCTACCTTCATAGGTAGTAAAATTTATATATACATTTGAAAACTTCAATGAATATTTGCTTGTCTCTTATCATGCATTAAATGCACAATTCTTGAGCTATAGAGAAGATGACTTTTAAAATAATATGCCCATCTCCCACCCCTAGCTGCATATCCTACCTTTTCGAAGTTTTTTCAAACAGTTCCCAACTAAGACTGGAGACCCAGTTTCTAGATGTGAGACCCAGTCATCCAGAAAATAATTCTCCTTTTGGTGCTCTTTCTCAGGCTGTGATTCAAGAGCCTTTAAAAATATTCAGCTGCATCACATGACATTTTAGAAAGTTGATTGCTGAATTATTTTATAGCACCTTATGAATAGCTGACAGACTGACATGCCTGAATAAAAATGCCAGAATATTCAGTGTTGTATCCTTGAGACTAAGCATGCAGAATGAACAACTCCACAAAAATGCATTTCTTTAGTGTTGTCAGGATAGCATATGCTATAGCAGATACTGATCATTGATGGTAGTAGGCTCCTCTTCAAAAGCATTGGACATGGGCAGTCTGATTCAGATGCTAGCGTGAGAGCCAGGTTTCTTTTTGTCATCTCCATACAATCATGGGATCTTAGATGCATTTCAAACCACTTCCATGATATGTGTGGTAAAAAGCTACTTTGGCTTTTCCATAACTTCTCACTTAGGTACTTGTTACTGTTTTCACTATCCTTCCATTTATGTAAGATGGAAAACTTATGGCCTCTAGTGGAGGGATGGCACATGAACAATGAACAGAGAAATCAGAACTGGGAGGTTGTTTCCCCTGCAGCCAGAGGTGTTGGATAGTAGTGGCACAGTAGTGAAAGAAACAGCTTCTTTGATGCTTCTGGCAGAGGAGTTCAGAGTTACAAACAATCACATGTGAATACATGTCTTTATCTCCAAAGACATTCAACTCCATATCTGAGACTTTTAGAAATTAGCTGGTAGTCTTATTCTTCTGTAAACAGTAACTGTTTGACTTTAAGCAGCAGAGCAGGTGAAAAATGGAGATGTGCAGCCTCTTACACTGAAGTAAGTAGTAAAATTCACTGGCCAATTCCCCTATCTGGGAAGTTTACATCACAACCTTCCTATGTGACCTAATGTAAAATGGAACTAACTCCAAGATGTGTGCTTATTAGAGCTCCAACTTTAGAAATTGAAAGCACTAGTAAAGAAAGAGAAAAATCACTAAAGTTGCATGCACAATTTTTGCATTTTGAGTGAAATGAAAATGTCTGTTCTAACTGGAAAGAAGCATTATGATCTGCTAGTTTGAAAATGGGTTTTGAGCTGCTTATATGAATGTGTCTTTATCAGTAGACTCTGCTTTATAGAACCGTTGTCAGCTTTGGTTGTGTTGATTACTTGTGCTTTGATTTTTTTTTTATTTTGAGAATCATTTTGCTGGTTTCTCTTTTGTAAAGGACACTGAAGCCATGAAGAGAGCTTTAGCCTTAATAGATTCAAAGATGAATCAGGCAAAAGGTTGGCTGAGAGATCCAAATGCACCTCCAGGTAATATTTAAACACAAACAACAGCATAAAGTATTTTGATTTTTGAAGGTCTTATTATTTCTGTTGTTTAAGACAAAATTGTCTTTAAGCATTAATTGTCCTTATGTAGTGAATCGTTCTGAAGGAGCCTGTATTTATTCCTTTCTTTCCATACTGGGAATTGAACAGGTTATGAATAATTACCTAGAAAGCTTTGCTGCTTCTCAGTGGTCTAAAAGATATGGATTCTATGGAAAATACATGTTCTTAATTTGCTTTCCAGCAGTAAACCCAAAACTTATGAATTGAATTGAACAGTACTTAATTGCAGCCATGGCTAATATTTAAAATCCCTTCTTTGGTGTTTTCCAATTTTTATAACTTGAGCTTTTCCTAACAGAGTCTCTTTAAGTGTTTTTGTTTCAGTCTTGACATGAAACTTTTAATGTGGAAATCTGCCATAAGTACTCTTTTAATTGCAATCACCTTTACTTATATAAGGGTTTTTTTTACCTTTGTTTGTATCTTTCAAGCAAATAAAACTCGATAGAGGCCTGTTCCGTTTGGATGTTGAAAGACCTTATCAGATGGGCTTCCTCTGAAATCAAAGCCAAACTAATACAGTTGTAAAAGTTGGACGTGAATTGTTGTTTTTTGGTGTATATCTCCATTTTTGGGTAAACGTGCTTCCATGACTGACCCTAGTGCAGTTCATGTGCTGTGACATGATGAGGCGAGTAGTTTTTTTGTACATGTGAAGGAATGTCTTGTTTGTTGTACTGACTGCCCGTGTGTCTCAGGGGATGGTGGTGAGCAGGCCATACGGCAGATCCTTGATGAAGCTGGCAAAGCTGGGGAGCTGTGTGCGGGCAAAGAGCGCAGAGAGATCCTGGGCACGTGCAAAACCCTGGGGCAGATGACGGATCAAGTGGCTGACCTCCGGGCTAGGTAAAGCTGCTGCTTGGGATGGACACTTCTCCAGGGCTATTTCAATGTTTTTGTCTGAACTTGCAGTTCCTAACCTGTAGGAGAGCAGGCCAGAACTGTATTTTACCTTTTTTACTTCAATCTCTTCTGATAAGAATAATATATTTTACTAAGAGAAATGTTAATTATATAATATGATGATCAGAATTGCTCAAGTAGATTATTCTGAGTTTGCTTGCTGTCAAAACATAACCTTCCTCCAAATTAGGCAGAAATGAACTTTTAAACTCTCCTGTTAAGTCTGTTCTCCAAAGAGGATATACCCCAATTACTGTAAGAGAGATGGATATTCTACTTTTTAGCCATTTTTGGGATGTTAGGCCACATGTGGTGGTTGTTGTTTATCCTTCATTGACAAATTCTGCAGAACTTTGTGTGTCATGTGATGGAGGCAGCTAAAACATTTTATTTTCATATTGATTTTTTTATTGACTTGCTGTCCTCACTTAGATATGGCAAGACTTTAATGCCTGCAGATTCTGAATCTCTGTAACAGTCTATAAATGAGGAGAGGCCTTGTCCTGGGTACTTTAATGGAACTGTATTCTTAAATAGCCTTACTTTGTGACACTTTAAAAATGTTTATTCTTCTGAGAATGTTAAATGTCACATTCTGGAATAGAGAAAATACGCTCTTAGTTTTTACCTCCTCTTCTGTTCCTCACTTATTTTTTGTTTCCTTAGGGAGGAAACAAAATCTGATTAAATACTATATCTCCTGCAATAAGTGCTGGGAATACTCCTAAACAGTTTTTGTTGCCTCTTCACTAGAAAACAGCTTTTGTCAGTCCTGAGCTGAATCTGTGGTGCTCTTTTTGTCTTGGGCAGAGGACAGGGTGCTACACCCATGGCTATGCAGAAAGCCCAGCAGGTGTCCCAGGGTCTGGACCTGCTCACTGCCAAAGTGGAGAATGCAGCCCGCAAGCTGGAGGCCATGACCAACTCTAAGCAGGCAATTGCTAAGAAGATTGACGCTGCTCAGGTACCACTAGTGATTAATTAATACTTCAGAGCCTGATTACATTGCTACTGTTAGAGCTGTTTCACTGAACTGCTGTAGTTGTTTCCAACAAAACAGTTACTTGATAGGAAGAACATAGAGGGGATACTTGCTTTAACAAAGAAAAATCTTAAATTCAGTAATTTACAACATATGGTGAGTTTTGCTTCAATTGATGATCTCTTTTGGTAATTTACTTTGCATTACTAAAAATTTCAAGGTCATTAAATTAAAATGATGGAACACCCTAACTTTGCATATACACTAATCTCATTAAAGAAAAGGATAGAAGAGTTTCATATTGAACAGACTTATTGTGGATAAAACCAGAGCCCTTTCTTTGTGCTCTGTTTTGGGAGCAGAGTTCAGGATTTAGAACTTTGTATTAATGACAGAAGAAAATTATATTAATGAAACTACATTTTCTTTCAATTGATCCTTTATTTTTGTAACTCTTAATATATCTCAATGGTCAGTCTTACGCAGTGATGATTAGGATGGTCATCAAATAATGAACTTTCTATTTATACACCTTGTCTAAATGTGTATATGTGTCTATTATCAATATATAAAGATACATTAATGTTACATATGTATCAGATGAAATGGTAATGGGACTTTTTAGGAAGAGCTTTGTGAAAGTACCACCCTGGGCTCAAGAGCATCTGTTTTCATTTTTTTCTGAAAGTCACATCATCAGTGTCTAAAGGCAATAGTTCAATTTTGCTTCTAAAATATTGTTGGCAAATGTTGAGGGGAGAGAGAACGTAAAATCTTTGGGTAGATTTTATCTAGTTTGACTTTTTTTTCAAAACAGAAAAACTATGAGGCAATAGAATAATTTAATGATACCTAAAAACCAGAAATTACTTTTGAGAAGTATTTTCTGTTAAATAAATTTTTGAAAGCTGTATTGGTAATTCTTTCTCTATAAAAGCATGTGTAGAATAAACATTACTTTTTGTCTTTAAGAATTGGCTGGCAGATCCTAATGGGGGCAGTGAAGGAGAAGAGCATATTCGGGGAATTATGGCTGAAGCAAGGAAAGTTGCAGAACTATGTGAGGAGCCTAAAGAAAGAGATGATATCCTTCGTTCCTTGGGGGAAATCTCTGCTTTGACAGCCAAACTGTCAGATTTGCGACGACAGTAAGTATTAGTTTTATCACCATTAATTTATTTGACTTTCAGGTGCAGTTCACAATGCTGAGCAAGATCAGAATATTGATGATAAAAATAAACCCTTTTTAGATGTTCAGCCTAGTGATTTCTATCTCAAAGCCTAACTTGCACTAGCTTTCTTCAAAAAAAGGGTAACTAGAGATGTATTACATAGAAGTGTTTTCTTTCTACTGCCTGGGGAATATTTGACAAGCAAACTGAAGACAAAAGTGAGCTTGTTTGTATTGTCAAAACAGCAAGGTAATGGGAAATAAAAGTTTGTTTATGCAGATGGATGTCATTGCTGATTTTTGCTAAGCTGTTTACTAAATATCAAGGTGGAATACCTACCACTTCCATCACTGTCAGTGTTCTAAGCTGTAACTGCAAACTATACAAAAGTTAAAACTTCCAGAAAATGTTTCTGTTTCAGTTTTGAAAAGAGGCTGCTTGAGAATGGAAGAGGAGAAACAGTTATTGTACAAACTGTGATCTTCATCTAAGGCTCGTTGCAGTATAGCAATAAATATTTTTCTTGCTTCATCAGTTAGATGCTTTAACCAAGTTTTTATTGAGCTTTAGCTGCTGTAGGTCTTGATGTGCTACCTTTTGTCAAGTTCATACATAGCCTTTCGTCTGTGGCTTCTTACTTTTCTGCTTGTAATCTGTATGGCATGGTTGTAGTTGCTCATAAGGCAGCCATGGAAATGGGAAATCAACTCATATACCGGTATTGGCAATGACAGTACTATGCCTTCCACCCCCTCAGTGCTGTGCTGAACATGTGTAATATCCAGGTACCACAGCAGAGAACTGCTCCTCAGTCTCAACTCAGTGTCAAATTCAACCTTATTTAAAAAGATCAAGTACCTTTCATAGTGTCTTCCTGCTGAATTTGAGAATCTGCAAATGATATTTATATGATTATACTCTTTTTTTTTGAATCCGTAGTGGGAAAGGTGACTCTCCTGAGGCCCGTGCTTTGGCTAAGCAAATAGCTACATCACTTCAGAATTTACAGTCCAAAACAAACAGGGCTGTAGCAAACACGAGGCCAGTTAAAGCAGCTGTCCATTTGGAGGGCAAGATTGAGCAAGCTCAAAGGTGGATAGACAATCCTACAGTTGCTGATCGGGGAGTAGGTAAGTGTTTCTCTGTGGTTTTCCCCCAGTTTTATAATCAAGTTTGTTACTAATTTTTGTGGTGGAAGCTACTGCTCCTGAGATGCTGAGGATGCATTGAATCTTCACTGGCGTGGAGACTTGAAGATTTATAGTTAAGTCCTGACTGAAATTACAGTATTAAGCTGGCCCATGATTCTCTTTGTGTTCTCTCCTAAAGAATAGGAGAACATGTGCTGTAGAGAAGACAAACTTAAGATTGCTCCTTGCTTTTCTTATTATGCAAATCTTGTATCTTGAATTTGAATTTACACCTACTCCAGCAAATTGAGTCCTTCAGAGAAGAACACTCATAAACCTGACCTAAAAGTATCACTTCTTGTATGGTTTCTGGGTTTTCTGAGGAGAATGCTAATAATTAAAGAGAAAGGGGCTCTAATAATCCCAGTACGCTCTCAATGAGCATATAACTGTGGTTCAGGAGTTGCTGGAATTTGGCAGGATACTCATAGGAAAAGTAAATTAAGAATATAAAAGATGGCAGCAGTGCTGAGTGATTCTTGGATAGTCCGATGCTGTGACAACTTCCTAAGTAATTTTAAGGTTGATCACAAACTTGGATTACTTGTGGGTTAGCATTAGATTAAAATTATTCTTCAGTAGATCTTTGGACTTAAAACATGAGCTCTTTTAAAAGAATACTGCTATTGTGTTACTGAAAGAACAGAGAATTACATTCCTGTGAATGAGCAGGAAGCATCTGTAAGTGAATGAAGGAAATTACCCATGCTAAAAATAATTTTTTTTTACAGAAAAGCTTTCAACACACTGTGGAGGCTTTGTAAGATGTTCCCTACCCCCACTGTCCCTTCCAATCCAGACCACTTGACACTTCTTAGTTATGGCTTCTGGAATTCTGGGAGAGGGCATTTGGCTTTTTAACTTGTTTTCTACTTGTTTTTTCTTCCCCTCTTGGTGCTCATCTTCTAATTATATGGGGTATTTGGATATCCCACATAATGTCAGTGTTTGGAATTTGCAAGTGTTTTCTATTGGAGTCGACAGATTAGTTATGTAGAAATACCTGACGGCTGCCATGGTTAATTTTTGACAGACCACTCTAGTAAAGGATGCATCTCTAGCCAGAGTTGCTGAATTAAGCAAAAAGAAACTGGAGACAATTGAATTCCTCTGTGGTTTTAAACGGTAATTAATGATAAACAGCAGAAGCTCTTTCCTACCACCTAGACAAGTGTTCTTCAAAGCCCAAGAATTCCGATGAGTGCATGCACGTGTGCAGTACTTGATGGTGCCTCTGGTTTGCACACTCAGTGTTGGTGGTGCTGGTGCTAATGGCAGCTGCCCTGTCCCCTGCAGGCCAGGCAGCCATCCGCGGGCTGGTTGCCGAAGGCCGGCGTTTGGCCAACGTCATGATGGGCCCCTACCGGCAGGACCTGCTGGCCAAGTGTGACAGCGTGGAGCAGCTCTCTGGGCAGCTGGCTGAGCTGGCTGCACGAGGGGAGGGCGAGTCCCCCCAGGCCAGGGCCATTGCTGCTCAGCTCCAGGACTCGCTGAAGGTAAGGACCTGCTCCTGAGCAGGCAAGCACAGGATCCACTGAAGCACTTCAGTCCTCTGAGCAAGCCTTGTGTGAGTGAGGCATCCATGGAAACAAAAGTGCAGCTACAGACCTGGTGGTTTAACTGAGATATCTAAAGCAAATTTTCTAGAAAGGCCTTTTTATCATGCCATAGAAGTAAATTTCAGATGAACAGTTTAGAAGAAAAATTTAAGTCTCTCTTAATATAAAATAGTATGCTAGCATTGCAAATTTGAGGGGCAAGGCCTCAAATCATGCTGTTCATAGCTTCTAATTCTGCTTCAAGGAGTGTGGTATGTAAGCTTTGTGTATTTCAAATTATGTAGAAGGTGAATAATTGGTCATGCTTTCAAGGTAATTTTATCTTAATGCCTGCCATTGGAATGGGCATTTTTTTGCAAGACAAGGTTTTATGGGATTTGAACCCCTACAACTTTATATCCTTCTATCATATGCTAATCATTTTCGACTTTTTTAAAGGATCTTAAAACACGAATGCAAGAGGCAATGACCCAGGAAGTTTCTGATGTTTTTAGTGACACCACAACTCCTATTAAACTGTTAGCAGTAGCCGCCACTGCTCCCTCTGATGCTCCCAACAGAGATGAGGCAAGTATACCCAGGGTCTTTTCTTTCTGTGTAAAGCTTCAGATACTGTTTAATTTTACCTGAATTGGTATTTTGAAAAATAAATCAGTGTTCTGAAAAATGAATTGGTATTTTTTCCTCAACTTTGTGATAAATGCTTATTAATTCTGACAACATAATGATTATTCCACAAATCCCTCTGGACTCCTGGAGACTGTGAATTGTGTAACTCTGGAAACAATGTTGTCCCTGACTTCAGTAAATGGCAAAAATGTCTCCCTATATGTTGGTATCACATTACAATCAGCAGGCTAAAAATTCTTGTGCAAAAATCACTGCCACACTAGTTGGTGGATTTTTATATCTCAGCATTACATAAGCTGATAACAATAGTCAAATTCATGCCAGAATTAATCAACAGATTAAACTTGTTCTCCTGCTGGATATTTTTCCCTGTACTTCAAAGCCACTGGCTGCACATGAAGTACCTAAATGCAGTGTCTGGCAGCTCTGTTTGGCTACTTTGGCTTTTGGCTACATGATCAAAATAATTCCCAAGGCCTTGGAAAATTCAGCTTTATGGCAGGATAGCTTTTTGTCCAAGTATTCTGTTCCTTGAATATCTAAGGACTCTGAAAGGAGGGAATTTTTTTTCAGTGTGAAACTTGAATTTTTAGGGTAAACCCCCTTATTTATCTTTCAAATAGTTACTTTTGGATTATGGGTTAGAAGATGAATCTCTGAGCTAAAATAGTAGTGTTTCTTGCAGCAGTAGTCATCAGGAATTATTGAACTTCATACCTTGAAGCTATAAAGTGTATATATGTCTCCTTAGTTGTCCCATTGAGTTAGTAAAGAAGCAAGTCTGGTAATGGAAAGATTAAAAAACCAAATCCCTTCAAAGCTTTTGTGTCCTTTTGCATCCTCTCAGGAGAAGTTAAGTGGGGATGTTATGAAGGTGTCTCTGAGACTTTGAAGAAATTGTGTATTCTCTTAAGGAGGTTAGGGGTTTTTTAATGTATTTTTTCTCTTCTGACGTCTAGGTGTTTGATGAAAGAGCAGCAAACTTTGAAAACCATGCTGCTAGACTGGGAGCTACAGCAGAAAAAGCAGCTGCAGTTGGAACTGCCAATAAAACTACTGTGGAGGGCATTCAGGCAACAGTGAAATCAGCAAGGGAACTCACTCCACAGGTGCTTGCTGGGTTTGAAGGGCTGTTAAAACAGCTGGGGATGACTTCTGGGGAATTTTCCTTATGCTTCTGTTCTTGAAGAAAGATGTTGATACCAACAAGGACATAGTGCTGATACCAACATAGTGCTGACACTCTTAGAAGGGAGATGGCAGATATTAGTATGCATGATACTAAGTAGAACCAAATGATGAAATGACATGTTTTACTCTTCAACTCTTGGACAGAAGTGTCTGACTTATACTTGAAACAAAATGATTTTGAGGCTTAGTAAAATATGTAAGTAGAAAAAATGCTCCTTTTTTTTTTTTTAAATAAACTTCTATCTAAATGTTGATAGAGTAGTAAGTATTGTACTTCAGTGCTTTCAAGAGTTGTTTATAAGATAAATTAGTATGTAATTGAAGTTCCAGAAAAAATTATTTGTGCCAACTAATTTCAGAAGAATTAAGAATTAATGAACAAGTTTTTCAAATGTGCAGCTACACATCCAGTCCTGAAAAAACAAATGCATTTTCAAGAATATGTGTAATGTTGATGTGTACTGATAATTAAAAATGTCTTCTGTTGGCAGGTAGTATCAGCAGCTCGTATCCTCCTGAGAAATCCTGGAAATCAAGCTGCTTATGAACATTTTGAGACCATGAAAAATCAATGGATTGATAATGTAGAAAAAATGACAGGTAAAGAAGGAATTTTTGTTGAAGATCCTACCCATGGCTAACGATCTTGTATAGATTTTTCTCTGTTCTGTTTGGATTGATGAAACATGCAAAGAATGATGACTGATTAAAAAGAAATAAGGAGAAGTGGCAATGTGGCCTCTGACTCCAGGAATACGTATATCTTACAGGACACACAAAATACCTGGCTTCTTTTCTGTTAATACTGAGCTGTAGAGGAGCAAATCCTGCTTTAGTTCTTTTTTGGGAAAATCAGAATACCATAATTTTTTATTCTAGTTGCTATTCTAGCAGTATATCACTGTGACAGCTTGAGGTTTTCTCCTGTATAATCTTGGCATGTTGAAATAGGACAGATAATTAACTGGAGGAAAGAAAACATGTTCAAAATATTGTAACAGCTCGATGAACACAGAGAATAAGACAAAGTTACTGATCCTGCTAAGGCACTGAAATGTTGCAGTCCTTCCCAAGTGCAGATCCTTTGCACTGACTTGCTGAGCAGCTGACTGTCTACTGTCTCCCCCTTCATCCTAGAAATTAAATCCTTGATATTTTAAATCTCACTGCCTTGTCAGTATGAATCACCCCTATGTAAAAAGCACAGGCAGAGGATATTTCCTTTGGAATGAATGGGTACAAAAAGTACTGAATATGCTTAAAGAAATTTGGTGTGAAGAAAGAATCTCTGCTGCATAAACTGTGTAAGGCAGTTCTTGACTGCAACAGCACTCCATGGTAGAGGAGTAAGAGCTTGGGGTGTCATTGACAAGCTTCACCATGGTAACCATCACAGAGGTGCAACAGAAAATCACAAGTTAAACTGCAGTACTACTTTGGCCTGTTGTCCATGCCCTCTTCTCCTCTTTGCCACACCCCAGTTTTAAAATACTTACTTTTCTGGTTTTGAACTGTCTCTGGAATACCAAATATCCCCTTCCACAGATGAAACTAGAATATTAATGTATTTAACTTTTATTCTAGGGTTGGTGGATGAAGCCATTGATACTAAATCTTTGTTGGATGCATCAGAAGAGGCTATTAAGAAGGACCTGGATAAATGTAAAGTTGCAATGGCCAACATGCAACCTCAGATGCTGGTAGCTGGTGCCACCAGCATTGCCAGGCGAGCAAACCGCATCCTGCTGGTTGCAAAACGGGAGGTGGAAAATTCCGAAGACCCAAAATTTCGGGAGGCTGTTAAAGCAGCCTCTGATGAGCTGAGCAAAACTATATCACCCATGGTAATGGATGCTAAAGCTGTGGCAGGCAACATTTCTGATCCTGGTAAGGATTCAGTCAGCTAATTTAAATGCACCTTTTACTGACTGGAGATGATGTGAAGTAGTGCTCATTTTTTCTTATATGGCTGTATATCTCCTTTTATGTAAATATTGTGTACATTTACATCTCAGAATGATGAAATCAAGCTCTCACCATTAACTGCTGCATCCTGCTGTTCTAAAATGCAATCAGAGGCCTTTGGCATATTCAAGGGAAAGGGATTCACCATTCTAGTATGATATGCGATTTTGTGTTCTTAATTAGAAGCATTTGTTACTAGTTTTAAGTAGTATTACTTTATATAAGAAAATATTACAAAATCTTTTTGATTCTAAAAGTTGTTCAGGGAATTACTTCGGCTATTGTTAGTGATGATTACGCAGCCAAGGCATTATTGTATGCATGTTGCATATGACACTAACATTTCAAGCATGCGAGTCTGCTGTAAACAGTTTGGTAGTTTTTAAACACACATATAAGTGTACTTGGCACAGTACATTATAGAAGTAATTTTTTCGGGGTAGTGTTCAAAATGTTACTGAGTTCTTCTAAATTTGTATTAAACTGCCAATGGAATTTTTGTTCAGGTTTGCAGAAGAGTTTCTTGGATTCTGGATACAAAATTCTGGGAGCTGTGGCCAAAGTCAGAGAAGCCTTCCAGCCTCAGGAGCCAGATTTTCCTCCTCCTCCTCCTGACCTTGAGCATCTTCATGTAAGTACAGGTAGTTTGTAATAAAATATGCAGTTGTCATTACGTGTGGATTACACTGAAGTTACCTAAGTATATTATTATTCCTTAGAAATAAAAGGTATTGTCTGGCCAGCCATACGTACAAGTAGCCTCAAGTCTAAAAAATACCAATCTGGCATTCAAAAGGAAAGATTTAAACATGGTATTTTCTTTAACAGGATGCACTTGAAAAACTGGAAAAAGACCTGAGGTCATACAGTTAAGTCTTGCCATGACACCATCCTTCACTCAATCTTTGCTCTATTTCATTGCACTCAATGTTTGCCTTCCTTAGCTGACTGATGAGCTCGCTCCTCCAAAACCACCTCTGCCAGAGGGAGAGGTGCCCCCACCCAGACCACCACCACCTGAAGAAAAGGATGAGGAGTTCCCAGAGCAAAAAGCAGGAGAAGCAATCAATCAGCCCATGATGATGGCTGCTAGACAGTTGCATGATGAAGCCCGGAAATGGTCTAGTAAGGTAAGAAGCTGTTGTAAGTGTTTTGTGTTAAAAGGATTCTCCTTTATTTTTATTTTCAGGATCAGTGTGTTTCGTCTTACAACAGTGTCTTTCACAGACTAAATAGTAAAAACACTGCTGTAGGAGGAATTAGAAACCCTTTCAAGTTCAGAGTGAACTAGGGTCAGCTGTTCTAATACTTAGAATTGCTAGACTGCTTTATTAACATACCCCTGGGAACACAACTATGCCCTGTATGCTAAGCTGTTTGTGATCCTTGGTGCTGGTATTGCCTAGAGAGTCACTAATACTTATGCCTGTGCAGGCTGACAAGCTGATTGCTATATTTAAATGACTTTGAAAAGTCTATATGGAAAAGTCCATAAGGATGTTGCAGATGCCAGCTGCAGGAATCATGAACTGGTTTGTTTTAATTCTGGAAGAAGCTGCAAGGTACTTTGCAGTTAATCTGATGCATTTATGATGGGAAAAATGACTACATATAGGTGGCCTGGTCTCATTCTTTTTTTTGGAGTGAGTCACGTTTGCTATTAAGGTTGAAATCCTGAATTTCCTTCCTGTTTCAGTGCTATGATGAAGAAGTGTGAATTTGTCGGTCTCATAAATGCTAGTATCACTTTGTTTTGCTTTTCTCTCATCCTTTTGTCTCCTTCCCCCAAGAGCTACATTTTTCCTCTGGCAAAAGCTGAGTGCTGAGTAAGAACTTCAGAGATTTAGGCTTCTGCAACTGTAAATGAAAGGGTCAGAATTTGGTTTTTAAAATCTCCCCTTTTTTCCCTCTGTTAAATTAGGTGGTAAGGAGATAAACTTGAATAGCTTACAGAATCAACTTCAGTGCTTTGGGCTAAAGGAGCATCTGTTTTGGAAGCACAGATAAAATACAAAAGAAGTTTCTGCAAATCTGTTTGTATGTCTCTTATCCAAAATCCAAAGCTCTATTTCCCCCATACTTCTGGATATACCAAACACATTTTTATATTACTAAAGGGACAGTACTAGAATATATTAGTGATCTCAGAAGGTAATTTTGAAGCTAAAAGCCTTAATTTCACTTTCTTAAAAGTGTTTTGATGTTGGAATTCCAGAACTGGTAACTTAACAATAGAGAGTAAGTAATAAATTGCTTTTACCGTATGTATACTGTACGCATTCTAAATTAAATAGTGCAAAGCCAAGCAGCAGACCTTAAAATCCTTGCTGATCACGAAAGACCTCCAAACTCAGTGACTTTAGACTATAAAACACTGTATTCATTGCTGTTTCTTTAATATGAGACTAACAAACCAGTAATTTTGCCTGGCAATTGTCCTTCTAATTCTTTCTTAGCAGTATCATTTTAGCAATAGGAGCTCAGTTACTCTTACAGTATGTTTTGAGGGAAGAAGTTTTAAAAACACTCCTGTAGTCTCTGAACTCACCTGACTGATTGGAAAAGGGAGTGATGGACAGTGATACAGAGGAATATGGGTTAGACCTGGAAAAACAGAACTGTAAGTTCTTGCTGATATGAAGTCCCAACAGACTGTGTGTCAACTGTCTTTTGCCTTTTTGCTGAATCCCTTTTAGTCTACTGGTACTTTACCTGTAGTAAAGTGGGGGGGTGGGTGAACAAGTACTTAGTCTTTAAAAAATGTTGGTAACATTGTTCGTTCTTGTAAGAGTGAAAATCTGTTTTTCCTCCTTCTTTACAAAAGCTCCTCTTCACTGAGTGGCTTCTTGGCTTTCATGTACTCTAATACTTAAAAGCGTTAGCACTTCCAAAATTCCTGTATGTCGTTGACAAAGATGTGGAGTTTTTTTAATAAAAGGCCATATCTTAAGCAAAACACAGTTGGAAGTGCACAGTTTTTGGTAAGGGAACCTTTACTTTTATCACACTTGGCTTTAGTTGAAGAACTACAGTTAGTAAACTTGTAGACTTTTTGTATTAAATATTACTGTCTTATTAATGCCTATGTTGTTAAACCTTTTACCTCTTTCTCATGATCTTCTCTAACATAATTTATTTGCTTGAACTCCCCTTTTTTTTTTTAAGGTAATGGATACAACAAGGGATACAATATCATGGCAAAACAATCATATGCTTCATTACCTTCTTTTTTAATTAATTCCATTTCAGTCTTCTTTAACAATTGTAATATTTTCAGTATTTATGGCATTCAACATCACCTCTTCTTTTTCCAAATCTTTGTTACTCTTTTACATGTTCTGTGTGGTACCTCAGTACTTGCTTCTACAGTGTCTCCCATACCATTTCTTTTTTTCACTCTACAGCAAGCAGTGTCAGTGGTTTTTCTGTGCTCCTACTGCTCTCTGCTCTTATCACACATGTGAATGGGCTTCCATACAAAGCTTTATATCTGCACAAATACCGCAGTCATCAGCTGCTGTGCCTGCTCCTGTGCAGTCAGGATGGCTTCCATTGAAACAGAAAATCCATTCATTTAGTTGTTGACTTGCCAGTAAAATGTTGTTCTGTGGGTCAGCCTCTGTCTGCAGAAGAATGCTGAGATGCAAAATGTTGCTGCGTATTTGAATTGTAACTTCTTACTATTTTTGGTAACTTTGGTTCAGAGGTGAACTGTTTGCTTCTTTCTGCTAATCTTATATTCCTTCCCCTCCTCCCCTTGACCTATCCTAGAGCTGCCTTGTCAGATCCTGGGAGGCCAAGAGGATGTTTTGGTCACTAAAATTGCTCAGTTTGTGCTCTTCTACCAAATTCTGCTTCTTGTACTAACTGTCCCCTGTTTCTCCACCCTTGCTGCCACCTGCAAAGCCTGATGTGACTGTGATTAATGAAGCGGCTGAGGCTGGTGTAGATATAGATGAGGAGGATGATGCAGATGTTGAATTCACTCTCCCCTATGACATTGAAGATGATTACGAGCCTGAGCTGCTGTTAATGCCAACCAATCAGCCCGTTAACCAGCCCATTCTGGCTGCTGCTCAGTCTCTACATCGGGAAGCAACCAAGTGGTCTAGTAAGGTACTCCTGAGTCCCCGGGGACTGATCCGCGTGCATCCGGCCACTTGGAACGCTGACACATTTGCATCACTCTTGATCCCTGCTGGGCCCGGCCATCCTGAATGAATAAGTGTGTCTGCACTTCATTTTAAGGACTGAGAGTGGCTTCACAGAGTTTGCTAGATCTGTTTGTCAGTGCCGGATTGAAGCTTGATTGGGGTCACTTATTAATATCCAAAGACTTCCTCTCCCTTTGCATCTGCCTGGTCTTCTTTGTTATGTCAGTTTTCAAATTGTAATAGGGATTGTCTTCCTCTCCTTCAGTTCCTTTTCCACGTGGGCTACCTGGGAAGCCATGGTTAATGGTTTCCTAATGACTTCCGGATACAGCACAGTATACAGAATTCAAGAAGTCATTTAAGGTGTCTATTGTGCTTGGCCTCAATTGATGCCGTCAATTAACATCCCTTCCAACAAGGAATGGCTTTGTGTGGCAGTGTTTATGGAAGAGACTGCCTGACTGCTGGCTTGCACTGGGCTGTATGGCAAATGCTGGCCTTGAGAGAATTCTTTTCTGAAGAAGCTGCACTGAATGCTGTTAGCTGCTGAATTGAGATCCTGTCTATATGAAACCAGTGGAAATCTAACATGAGGTTCAGACATTCACGAGTAGCCTGTCTTCTGTCTAAGCACAAATGTTTGCAAGACTGGGCACTTTTCATAGCATGCTGCAAAAAATAAGGTTGGTGTCCCATAACAAAAGTTAGGGGAGTGTGCATATGTGTGTGTGTATATACTTATGTAGATAGTTATACTAAACCATTTTAATAAAAAGGGCTTTAAAAATGTTCTTGTCCTTTGCAGATTCTGGTGCTTGGATAACTTGTTAGACACTGATCCTTCTACGTGAAAACATGGAAAAGCTTTGTGTTATGTCATTTATATCCTAATGGTTATAGTAGCAAACTGTTTAGCTAATAGGTCACTGTAATGAATAGTTCAGATGTTTGGGTCACTGTATCTGTAAAATGCTTGGGGCATCATCTTGAACTTGCTTGTAGTGAGTCACAAAAGTGTGTGCACAGGGCAGAGGATAGCTCGGCCCAGCTGGGTTCTCACTGTGTACTCCTCGCACTGAATTTCATTGGTCATTTTCTGTGGGATTATTCCAGGGAAAGCGTGTGCTAATACTTAAACTCACTCTGCTACTATTCCATCCACACAATAGGAATGCCTCAAAGCACCAAATAGTTCTCTTTTGACTAACAACTTTCTACAAAAGGGAATACGATAAATACACTAAATGTACTGACAGACTGCTAACAATCAATCAGCTAGGTCTGCTTTCCCTTGCACTAGGTTTCTCTTTGGAGCAGTGTATAAGAAATGGGTTTGCCTTGGTCACAATTAATTCACATTTCAAATATTTCTCAGATGTATTTCTGTGACTGTAATTTTTGATGTACAAGAAATCTTGACTTTAATGTAAGAAATATCACTAGATTATCTTCTGAATTATCATGTTCTTCTCTCCTGGAGGCTTTATTTTAATAGGAGAGATTGTATCAAAAAAGATTTCTTTTCAAGGAATAACTTTTTAAAGAGTAAAGTTGCATCTCATTTCCACATTACCGGTGCCAAAAGTTTCATATGTCAGATTCTCCTCGATTTATCCTTTAGCATTATTAGTAGCATAGATGATGCTTTAACAACTTAAGTTTCAGATGCCACTGAAAATTTCATGCTCAACTGTTACGACTACAACTGGTTTAACAGGTTATTTAGCACTTTTTTTTTAACTTTAAATAAGTCTTTTGGGGGAAACTCTGGAATTTCAAGTGCTAGTAACATGCTTTATCTTAAAATCTAGTCAGCAGAGCAGTGACTCACTCCATGGACAAACTAACACTTTACAACTTCTTTTTCAGTTTTGAAGTGAGGTTTTTTTCCCTGAGTGTTAAGAAAAAAAAAGTCAGAAATATGTAGTTAGTACAGCTCTTCCCTGTTCCTTGAAGAAACTTCTTCCATCCTTAACTCCTTCGGAGTGTTTCTACCCAAGTGTGCACTGCCACTGAGCAGTGACTTGTCCTGGCAGGAGCAGTGACTGTGTTGTTCCGCGCAGGGCAACGACATCATCGCGGCGGCAAAGCGCATGGCGCTGCTCATGGCTGAGATGTCGCGCTTGGTCAGAGGTGGCAGCGGCAACAAGCGCGCCCTCATCCAGTGCGCCAAGGACATCGCCAAGGCGTCCGACGAGGTCACCCGGCTGGCCAAGGAGGTGGCAAAGCAGTGCACGGACAAGCGCATTAGGACAAACCTCCTGCAGGTAACAAGAACTGGCAATGCCTCAAACGCTGCTTTGGCTGTTCCTCTCTTGTATCTTCCCATTGCTTGTAAAGTTTTGTCAAGGTCTGTGTTTTCAGATCCCATGGGAATATATGTATATACTGCTCTGTCCTGAGCCTGCATTGTTTTGTGTTTCATTCACTCGTTCCTTTGCATCAAAGAATAGTACCAGAAATGCAACAATTCTAAGTTTAGTCAGTCTCAGCCAAATAGACATAAATCATATATACATCAGTCTCAGCCAAATATGTATACATCAAATATATACAAATATATATTCCTAAACCAAGCAGACCTTTGAGGAGTATCAGGAAGAACACAAGAATGTTGGCTCCATCCCAAGTATTCCCAAAGTGAGTAAAATAAGATTCGAATATCCTTCCAGTATGTATCAGATAGTCTTAAAGGTTATAGGATCGCCTCTATGCTCATTGATTTTCTAATAGTAAAAGGAAATAAATAAGTTCACCTGAGGAAAATGGATGCATAATGTATTGGTTCAATTTGCAATATGAAGTGGTTTTTATTCCTATTACTTAGGTCTGTGAGCGAATCCCAACCATCAGTACACAGCTGAAAATTCTCTCCACTGTCAAAGCTACCATGCTGGGCAGAACTAATATCAGTGATGAAGAGTCGGAACAGGTAAGATGTGTAAAGACTAATGGTAGCATGGGATCACTTTTATGGGGACAAATATACAACCCATTCTGTCAGATCTGTCCTGGGAACTTGATGTTGAAGCTCACCTCAGCTGTTTAGGGAAGATAACTTTAGTACAGCACCTTGGTTTCTGGCTCAAGTGCTACAGTTTAATAGAGGAACAAGCCAGAAAGCTACTCTGGTTCCAATTTTGCAATGAACAACTTGTTAACCTCCTGCTTTGCCAGTAAAAAGCCAATGGAAGGACTTGCCACCGCAGAGCCGCAGGCTGGACCTGCGAGGGGCAGGGGCGCCCTCGGGTGGATTCCAGGGGAAACGTTTATATTCCAACATCATCTCGAGTCTCTGCAGCTCAGTTACCTTCCAAATGCATCTTTTCAGGAAAAATCCCGCAGCTTTGGCTTCTGAGAGAGGTTATTCTACTTAGTGACATTAGGCTTTTATTCAGATTTTGCAGAAATACACAGTGAGAAAGGGGAGAGTTCTGTTTTGAATCAGGATAATGCTGATTCCCAGAGAAAGTTACTTCACTTACATTTTCATCGTTTCAGGCAGCAGTTAGCAGAATTAATATATTTGTATGGGGAGTCTTTGTGCATAAAGAGTTTACATGCTACTGTCCTAATCATGGTATTTACTGATATATTGGAAATTGTTCTTTTTCTTGACAGGCAACGGAGATGTTGGTTCACAATGCCCAGAATCTCATGCAGTCTGTGAAGGAAACTGTGAGAGAAGCTGAAGCAGCATCCATTAAGATAAGAACAGATGCTGGATTCACTCTTCGCTGGGTCAGAAAGACCCCATGGTATCAGTAAATACTTGCCACATTAGTATTGTTTTCTGTAACATAAAATGCCTTTTTTTGGAAACAGAAGAGATATATTAACAGCTAAAGGTGCTGTATACATGAGCTTAAGGTTAGCTTATGCTAATGCCCCATTCTAAGGGTATGAGTTATAAGATAATGCATTTCAAATGTCTTTTGAACACATTTGATATCCAACACCTCTAATTTGGTACCAACAGTAGAGAGTTCCTATATTTTTTTTTCTTTTCAAGATTCTCTTAGTGAATTCTGTACTCCCAGAAGCACATTTCATTTATGCACTGTATATTCCAGTAGTTTCCATGTGATGATATAAAACATGGACCTCACTTTAAGCTTGTCTTGAGAGTTTAGGACACTTGGTTACTTTGCAGTTTTTTAGGGACAGTCACTGATACAGAAACATTCAACTTCTCAACAGGATTTTTACTGGCTGTTCTAAAATCATGCAGAAGTGATAGAAGGTGTGGGGTTTTTAATTAAAAGAGGGAAGGTGGGGCAGGAGAACAGTGGTAAACTGAGGATTAAAACTCCATGTCTGAAATGCTATTTTTTTTGCTTTTGATTCTTGCCTGGCAACAGTACTTTAGCAGAAACTGGAGCTGTCTCTGTCCCCTTCCTGTCACCCTGTAGGTAGGCATTCCAGAACTCTCGTACTGTACTGAAAGATTTTGCAGATGATGTTAGTGGCTTGAGCCTTATGGCTGGAGACCTTAAATCACGGAACTCTTTCGTTGCCCAATTCAGCAATGGATTGAGCTGAAAAATCCTGGTTCTCTTAACCTAGCTGCATGTCCAGGACCAGAAAATGCCACTTGCTGGCTCTTTCTTTTTGAAAACCAAATGAGAATATGCAATTATTCTTATTTCCCTCTTTACTACATCTAATGTTATTCCAGCTGCTCAAGGTGAAAATTAAAAGATAAAGATATTCAGTTAAAAAATACCTTTAGCCTCACTGCTCTTCTTTTCAACAGTGCATAAGCTTTTCGAAACCTTAGGTCTGCAGGGACATGAAACCCTCTTCAGATAGTCTGGTGACTACCAGAAAATGGTGGTTCCTAATGCTGCACATACCTCATTATTTTTACTGCTTGTGGAGTTTGGAGTCTCAAGATCCTTTTTTTCAAGTGAATTGAACCAAGTGTTAATGTATCTTTAAAAAAAAATCCCAAACAAAATGACAACAGTAACACCCCCCAAACTCCCTCCCCTTACTAAAATAGACTTGTGATATTTTATCCTTCCATAATTGAATATGCCTTCATATATATATATGTGTGTGTGTCTGTGTATATATATATATATATATGTATATATATATATATATATATGTATATATATTCTTACACATTCTTTTAATTGCCCCATAGAAAGGAAAACTTGTTTGAGAATGAGTTTCTACTTTTGCAAGGAATACTTGCAGACTTTTGCCCAAATCAGCACTGACCTCATAATACCCTCTTAATTTGCTGAGAATTGTTGCATGATCAAACCACCTTGAAGGGAAGTGTCCTTGGGGAAAAACTTCTCAGTCTTAACAGCTCAAAGGAAGAGACACAGCACAGTCAGCTGTGCTCTTCCTGCCTGCAACAGTTATTCTATGCTTGGACCGTCTCCCCTCCATCCCCTTCATTGCACTGTTATCTAAAAAGGGAAGTTAAACTGTTGATAATAGAATTGCCTCAAACTGACCTCAGCAAGAGAAGGCACGTGTTCGTCTTGAATTTGCTCCTTGTGTCTGGGTGTTATGAAATATGTGGTACTTAGGATCTTTCCTTAGTACTCTCTTCCTGCAGTTACCTGCAACAGGAAGAGGAAGGAAGGGGTGCCAGAGCGTTAACCTGGATGCATTTGGTTGGTTTATACCAGATCTTTACCATAACTTTAATGTAGTAATTTCTATTTAATAGTACATAACACTGAATATGTAGGGATTATTTTAAAGGGATTTTCTAAATAATCTTCCTGTATTGCTTTTCAATGCTCCTCACATCCCCTCATCCTGCCCCCACCATACAGGCTTCTCTGTGAGATTTTTTTTTAATTATTGTATTTTTAGCATCACTGTTTAGTTGCTTGAATGATATTAATGCAATATTACTAATGCCTTTAATACATAATTGTTTATGCCAAAGATCACTTTTTGTTTATTGAGGAATGTTTGCAGGAGAGTTATGAATCATGGTTGCCTTTGATATTCTTCCAGAATGTTTGCTCTAAGTTCTCGAACTGTTTGTAGAAGCTGAGATGCTTGTCCACCTTATGCAATTACTGCATTTTTGAACACTATTGGTCTTCGGACCTGAAGTGCAGCAAAAATTTGAACAAGACCATGAATGTCACTTAGAAATGTTTTACCACTATAAAACTTTGTTTATAAACCAAAATGTATTGTATAGTCTAATGTTTTCAACCTTTCTTTGGTTCTGTTAAAACAATAAAATGCATTTGTACAAATGTCAGCTTCTGAGTGTTAATGATAACAGATTAGTGGATGATGCTGTAACAAGAAGAGCAGCAAAAAACTAAAGCAAAAAACCAATTGTTTCTACATGTTCTGAACAGAAAAAAGCACAAGGTTTCTCCAATAGCAGAAGATTAAACAAAGGTTTTTTTGTCTTTTGTGCCTGTCAAACACTAGTTAAAGAATTTACTGGAAGCTCTGTTCAGTGGGAGAGAACAGGAGATTTTCCTGAGGCCTGACAGTGATCTTCTGTATTGTGAAAACTTGAAATGGGGTTGTCCTGGTCCTGTCAGTAGGGGAAGAACTGCTACTCTGACCAGCATCTTGTTAATCTGAATTTTACTTCTCAAATTGAATGCAAGGGTGATTAGCATGAAACCACAGTTGTATTTCCTTCACTCCTTCATTGCAAGAACATCTTATAAACATTTTTTCTTGCTAAAAATTTCTACCAGCACACAATGTTCTGACTTGGTGGAACCAATGTTTATTGGTACTATAGGACCAAACATAGCCCATAGTGCCAGAAGGCACCTGGGATTTAGTAATAATTGGTAAGATTCTGAGTTTTGTACTGTTCACACAGTTCTCTCCATATCTGAAAGAAGATGAGACCCTGACAGACAACCACCTTTGTCAACACTCCCAGAGCTGGACATGTGGAGAAGGGGAGATCAAAACTTGGCAGTGAAATTCCCTGCTAATGGTATCTTCTGATTCCCTAAACTCTACTCTTCATAGAGTACATTTTTGGTTTTTTAAACAGAACAGGAACAGAGGCCCCCTTCTGCAGTTGAGCTTCCTGTATTTGGAGATTCAGCAGGAACCTGCACACGTACAAGGAAAGGTACTGGCCTCATGCACCTGACACCATTTCCTTCCTGTGACAAAACACATCTCCAGACCCAGGCCAGTTTCCTACCGGTGAGTGCAATTCTTGCTGACAGTGAGTTCTGGGGATGAGCTGGGCTTTCCCCTGACAACAGCTTTTGTGCGAGTCTCCCTGGTGCCCAAGCTCCGGGGCTGGGCGGGGCTTGTTCTGTCACACTGGAGTCGGGGCTGGAGCTCTGACACTTCTCCATGTCCTAGCTCAGGAAGGCTGTCAGCTCTGAAAGGCCATGGGACAGTGTTTCCAGGCTGCTAATGCAGAGATGAGCTCCAGCTGCTCAGATGTCAGCTTGGGATGTTACCAGTTATGTCTGAAGACAAGATTTCTTCTACAATTACAGTAACTGAAGGATGCTATTTACTGAAACACAGAGCAGAACTGTAGGATGAGTATTGAATTGATGGATGAATTGAAAAAGGCAGACTAGAAAGTTGGTAGCTTTTAATAACCAGGGATGTGTCTACACAAATGGAAGATCTTATTAGATGCTGGTTCTTCACAGTGCTGTTTTATCTACTGTAATTTTAGAAATTCAACATGGTTGTTTATGGTCAAGTTTACCGTAATGAGATTACCAAAGTTACAAACAGAGAGTGTATGCTCATTTCTTTCCTTACTGACTTACTGCCAGAGTTCAGATGGATTTCCCCTCCTCTTTCCAGACTGGATTGTTTTTTGTCCCAGTATTTGAAATTTTGACTACTAAGTGACTTTAGTTCCTACTCTTCATCTGAAGCAAAGCTAGTACCTAGTCATTGATTTATAAGCCAAACAGGTTACAGAAACAAGGGGTCTCCAGTATCCCCACCCTTAATTAACACAGACCAAATGCATGGTTTGGAACCTGATAGCTACTCTGGAGTATGTATCAGTTTAGAGAGAAGTTTTTGTTGGTGTATAACAAGTTCCGTCAGCTTTGCTTTGACTGTTGAGTCTTTGAAATATCATAAATAAACAGTTACCCTCCATTTAAAAATAAGAAATATGAAAGGGACCTTACCTGTCGTGCTCCTAATAGCCTTTTAAAACTCTAAGCAACTGCACAGTGATCAAGTTCAGTAAAGATGTAGCAAATAGTCATTGTTTAATTGTGTATCAGATGCCTCCTGCTTAAGAGCATCATGAATCATTTACAAGAGCACAAATATTTCATAAGGTGAGACATATTTGCAGTAGAGTTCCCTTTATTTCAGAACATTAAAGCACACAACCATTAAATACACTTGACACTTCTACTGTGCTATCTAAAAAGCTACACTCGAAGGTACACACTGCACAGACCTGGTGGCATCCACTTCAAACAAGTGGAACATCTAAATCAAAGCAAAGGCTTCACATAAAAAATAGATCTTACTCTCTGCAACTGTATTCTTAAAAAAATGATGGGGATGAGGAGATTGAATGGAAAGAAAGTGGATTACTGAAGCAACAATCACCTCCCAGATTTAATGCAGGATGTTATTTTTATCAGGTCATCTGCAGATGGCAGAAATGAAAGCTGATTAAGGCAAATGCTTCTTAAGAAAGGCGATTTCTTGTAAACAACACAGAAATTTTTTACTTCATCAGAAGCTTTTTCAGGAGTGACACTTGCAATGTCCCAGGCCCCAGGGGGGACTCCTGTCCCTCTCATTGCTGCTCTCTTATTTCTGAAGGGATTATGTGCTGCTTTGTGGAATACCAGCTTGCAGCTGGCTGTGGGTGGAACTGAGCTTTCTTTGCAGGTGGCTGCAGCAGCAAAACATGCCACCAGAAGACTTTTCCAGTGGCCTGCTTGACCTCAGGCCTTTGGTATCTGACTGGCAGTGTAGTGTTTGCAACATTTTGTGGATTGCCCATATCAAACTATTCACCAGCACAACAATTCAGTAAAAAAAGAGTGGAAGTGTAATAGAAAAAAAGTACCTTATTTTAAAGCCATATTAAGAAAAACTAAGCTATGCTTTCATTTTAAGAGCTGCTGTGCACAAATGCTTTGATCCCAAACTAATCAGTGTCTATTAATTAACTGGCACCTAACCAACATAAGTCACTAAGCAGTCAAGTTTTTTTAAGGGGAATTTCCTCTTAGCATCTTCTCATGTCCTGACTTGGAATTTTCCTGCTTTTGTAATATATTTGACACCTTTAAAAGGCTTGTATTTTTCTCCATACATGTCTAGGCGATTCACTTTCAGTCCTGAAAAAAGACAGAGACAAGTACAAAGTTAAAAGCAGAATGACAGGAATCACAGCAGTCTGATTAGAAATCCAGCTGTCTCAAAGCACATCAGGATTGGTTAGGAAGCTCATTTTCCTTTCTTTCACAAGTCCATCTGGTTTGAAGCGGCAGATGAGAACATTCTTGTCACCTAATCATAGCTGTCTTGGCAGGGCAACATCTTGTTTCTCTTCTACTCCATAAGCCAACATCCTCCTTCCAAGAGATGAACTATGGAACAACCGAGTCTTATCTTCCACAGCTCCTGTATACTGCACTCCTTTCCCATCAGGGAGATGAAGCAAAGGACAAGTTTCAGAATTTGACTCCAAGTCGCAATTGCAAGAACCAGCAATCCCTCTGCTATTCCTTGAGGAAGGCCAGTAGCTATTAATTACTTATGGCTTCAGATTGTTCTGTGCTTTCTCACAGGTCCATTATCTTTGGTGTCCAGCCACTGCACCAGCTCTATCTTGCTAGATTAAAATTAGTTTAGGAAGAAACTGCAGGATTCTGTTCTTACACAGGAACTGTTATTTACTCCGAATAGTCTAGGAGCCAAAAAGACCATAGTCTGGTACTTATCCAGAAAGGTACCACATGCGCTACCACCAATTCTCACCAACTGCCTTCAGTCCTCCTCCTTCTCTTCAAATCTGAGTCTTTGCGCTGTTAGAGCCTTAATCCTACAAAGCTTGCTTGGAGAAGCATTTTACACAGGGACTATTCACATGATTTAAGTGTTTGCAGACTGAGGCCTGGTCTGCTTTAAATTTACTTTTGCACTTACCCTATAGACTTCATTCTGCTTTTACTTGCAGATTGTTTAAAAGATGAAATACTAACCAGCTCCAGAATGAAAGAGTAACAAGGGCAGTCTTCAAAATTAATGCATTTTTATGACCACTAGAAAGAGCTTCAGTGGTACAAGGCTAAAGCAAATCAGGAGCAGCACACCAAATCATCATCCATCAATCTTCACTAAAAGGATACATTTGCATGTTTAATGCACCAGTCAACAAAGAAAAATCCATTCTTCTGTATACTTCAGTTTTTCTTGAGCAAAACAATTAGGAATTCACAATTCCTAGCAAAGAAATCTTCCAGCGAGGGTAACTGTCAGGTTTGGGTAAATCAGACTTTATCATTTTGGACCAAGCTGAGTTCATATCTGCATCTCCAATTAAATGATTAACAGTTTCCCACTTCATTTCCTACTACTACTTGTTCTGCCAGCACCAATTTCATGTAACATCCCCCAACTCACCTGAAATTGCAAGCTGTTGTATCTTAAACTGGATGTTTAAACTTGGGTTCTCCTCTGGCTTGGGGGCTCCAGACTGCAGGTTAACTATGCCCTTCAGGTTTGGAAGCTTTTGAGGGGTAATTTTGCCCACATCCCACGTTAGCACCTTGTCAGGAAGGAGAGAAGAGTAGTAGCAGCATTCTAGGAAACAATCTATGAAGTCAAGTTCATGTCCAACTTTTAGTTTGCAGGCTGGGTACAGACAGTAGCCTGGGAGCCCTGAGAATTACCTCACTGGCTGGGACAGGGCTCCTGCAGGTATGGAGTCTTTTTTTCACCCTGTCAGTGCTCCTTTGTGGATCTGTGCACTGAGAATATCTTGTTCCCTTCGCTGAGGATGATTGACCCAGATGTCAGTTTGGGTCAGCTGGATCCATGAAGCCCAGACAAAGATCAAAACCAGCACAAAGATCATAGAAACTTAAACACAAGAATGAGGAGGGTAGGAGCAAGGCACTGGACCAAAGAAGATGTCTAAGCCAGACTAACTTTCTTGAGGCTCACTTGTTTGCCATTAATTCATACACTCTGGAGAAATGTGGAACCAAGCAGGCCCTTTACTCACTCACAAGAGGTGGTTGGTTTGCTCTTATAATAAACTGATAAATGCCGAAAAACCTCAGTTCTCTCTGCTTTTACAAATTTTTGCAGTTTCAATCCACCTAGTTATCCCAAGTCTTGATAAAAACACAGTAAAATTTATTTCTGCAGAGAGGAAAGCACACCATAAGTGTTTTTGTTGGTGTTTTTCTTTTAAAAAGATCGAGGTCTATTGTTTTTAAAACAAAATGCTACTTGGAGAGCTTTCCCTAACAATTTTAATCAATTGCTGACTGAGATATTCCAAGGGCAGCAGAAAGCCCAGAGCAGGGCATTAGAGCCAGCAGAATGGTTTGGCTCAAACTGCTTTTCAGCAAATTGGCTCCGGGGTACTAAGAGGTTTCAGGAGCTTTAGGAAATTTAAGTCTCAAACCCCAACTCAGAGGCAAGAAAGCAGGAGCCCAAGATATGTCTTTTCACACACTTTATTTTCCTGTGGCTTTAGGCAGATCTTTTGGAAGAAATTTTTTCTCATCTCCTACTCCCAGTTTTTCTGTCTACCCATTTTCAAGGGTAGTGCATTTTCTTCAGAAAAATATGTTTTCACAACATATATTGCAAAATATATCATGGCTGAAACTATCAGCAAAATACTGATGCATCCACTAAGGAAAGATAAGTGGGGAAAGAGCAGGGTGAAAAGAGAGGAAGGGAAGGAAAAGGTTACTGACAAAGTCAGAAATCACAGCTGGTGTGTATCTGAGTTTGAAAAAGCAAATTTTAAAGGTGAATTTTTAATTCATAGGTGTACGCTGAACAGTTTTCTGCCAAGTGTGGAACACTGTTCCAGTGTTCTGCAATATGGATGACTTGTAGTAATGCCATCTTCAATATTTAAATAAATAAAAATTTAAGACTTACTTTAGTAACTGGGTCAAATGTGTAGCTGCCTTGTGTAGCAGTGAGGTTCATGTTAAGTACGGCCTTTGGCATGTGAACTGTCATGACAACTCCTTCTACTGTTTTCCCCATATTCTGTTTTGGTCCAATGGTAATATCAAATCTTCCTGAAGAAGTATTTTCCTTAAAACTGATCATGTGCTTCACATATACAGGAATTGCCACCAAGCTGAAAAGAGAAGATAGTAGCTGAATACATCCTGGCTACTTCTCTGCTTGAGAAATTAAAGCACTGTCTCATAAATGGTTCTTGTGTTTCTGGTAGGTGTTCAGGTTAGAACTGGTTTGTTTCAGAAGTGACAAGTGAAGTGATACTCTGCTCTTCAGCAACATTGCTGAAGTGATTTTATTAGCAGAGTCTCACAGGAAAAAAAAATTCTTTATTTTCTTGCAAATACCTTGTCCTATTCTCTCTTCACCTGGTTTTTTTTTTTTTTTCTTTTTAAGTAATCTCACTGAGCCAAATCTCAGAAGAGCCACTAGTCCGATCAGGCTTTAGTTTGCAGATATCTGCAGTTTAGATTTTTTTTGCTTTATTCTCTTCATGAAGCTCAGAGTCCTCCATGTACACAGAGACTTACCCACAAAGCATCTAGCACCAACAATGACTACTAGGAATAAATACCTCTATATCACTGTCATGTGTGATTTACTCCACTGAAAAATTATTGCTGAGTATTCACATGTCACTGAAAAATGGTTTTCTTCTTTTAGTAGGGACAGAGCAACAGATGAGACAAAACCTGAGCACACGCATTTCAGAACAATGCAAATTCCCCCCTTAACAAGGAGGCATGTGCTGTTACTCAGGTGGAGAGCAGCAGGTGGTGTAGCTGGAGGAGCAGTGTGTCTGAAGGGAAACGTACTTCTGGGAACTGACACGGTAGGAGATCAGTCTGAAATTCCCATCGGGAGGAATAAAGGAAAGGACTCTCTCAGACTCCCAGCGTTTGAACCGAATACACGGGTGGAAGCTGACATCATCCAGCAGCCGTGGGTTCTGGAAGGAGTGGCAAAATGGTAAGTGAAATCTCATCAAGTACCAGCAGTTTGAGCTAGCTACTGAACTCTACCCAATTCCTATTTCTTAGATTCTGAATAGCCATTGTCAGACATGTTACTGAGCTAGATGGACTTCTGATCTGACCTCATACAGCAGTTCCTATGAGGTTATTTTTATGTACAGACAAAAGCCATTCCAACTACTGAACAATGCAGCTTCTACAGTATAACACAAAACTTGCTACTTTTCATGTGTGTAACACATGAAATAGTGAGAGTGCTCTTAAAATTGTTTAACTCTGATCACTAAGAAAAATAAATCCTAAGCAATTAAGATTCCCAAATATAGGCTGAATTTACCATGAAAGACAGAGAAAGATCTGGCATTCCTGAGAGCTTAATACACGAATCAATAACACCTTGGATTTCTGCAAAGACTGTGGAACCTGCAGGGAAAAACAAGACACTTGACTTAACATTATTATGAAAGGCCTAACAGATGTCGTGAAGTGCAGCTAGAGGGCACAGATGACATTTGCACAACACTCAACAACATGCCAAGCCCAGCTAGGAAAGGTCATTTGAGTTACCTATGTCCTGGGCAGCTTGTTAAAATACAGGAGCCAGAGCAAACAGCCTGTCCCAAACTGGTTAATTATACTTGTGCCAGCTGTTACAAAGGACTTGTAACGGATGTGCTTGAACTGGTTGCCAGCAATAAGCAAATAACAATTTCATAACACACGAGCTCTGAATCTTTTCTTTCATCCCTGTCCCCGGTCTCCAAAAAACTAGCAAGTTGTGTAGTGGTGCAGAGAAGTTGAAGCACATAAAAACAGTCAATGTCAAAATGCAGCAAATTGGTGCTATAAAGCTTCAGCTAACCTTGGCTTTCACAAGTAAAGGTTGTTTAACAATGAAATTAAATATTCATCTCAATGTTAAATAAATCTATAGCAAAAAAACCCAAACCCCAAGGCAAGAGTACCAAGCATTTTACCCGGGAAATGCTCATTTCCTGAAATACCCTCTAACTACAGAAAGGCATAAGCAGGACTCTGGACTAATTAATTAGCTGGCTCCACATCAAAGGTAATTTTAGAAGATAGGTAGAAACTTGCTCCTCTAGGCAAGGGGAAGGAGAAATGGTGGCTTTATACTTTGTTTGAAAAGAAGGGATCCTGTTTCAGGTTAAAGCAGTCGACCATATCCCTATGAAACAAGATAACTTCCCTACTCTAGGGGAGCAACCTTATCTACCGCTTAGTCCTAGTGAAGGCTATAAAGAAGGGCTCTTGCATTGCTAGTCCCCAAGGGGTCAGAGCAGGAAAGAGTAGCTATGACTACTGCAGCAGATCCTCAGTAGGAAATTAGGCACTCAGTGCACACTGCTTTGGCCTGAAATACACACAGAAATTCACCATGGTCTTGATTGTACCTTATCAGACTAAGAACTCGCACTACTCCTGGGAAATTCACCATGGTCTTGATTGTACCTTATCAGACTAAGAACTCACACTACTCCTGGGAATCCTAACGAGCTAGGACAGTAACAGTCATCAGCATGTTCTGTAAGGGCCCTATAAGGGCCACCTTCTTTCAGCTTCTGGGTGGGGAGAGTAAGAGCTGCACAATAGCTGTTTATGACCATCCACTTCGATGGTGGCCACAGCATTTGCTGAAGTGGTGTACAGAACCAAACCAACACTGACACTGCTACAACAGCAGCACTGGATGAATAATCAGAGGTTTGCTCCCTGCCCCATACCACCACCAAAGGGTGCCCTGTAGTCTTCATCCTTGTTAACTGCTGGCCTCAATACTGAACAAAACAGCAGGTTCCTGCCCACAGCTTTGCAGTTTTCTTTCTGCATCATTTTTTGTTTTACTTGGCATACAAGTTATCAGGTTCTTTCTCAAAGTTAAATCTCAGAATAAAGACTTTTGTATTTGAAAATGTTATGTTTCATTCACAGAAAAGCAAGGAGTATTATTATGCTTCATAATATCTGGCTCCAGTTTAAATATAAAGAAAACAATACTGTGCAACTATTTTGCACCAAGTTAATCTTGCTATCAGAAGAAAGCTAATGAAAGATTTTGTCTTGCTCACTTGAGGGCCTTCAAGACTACAGTACATCATTGGCAGGAACAATGGGAGATAATTTTCTCATCACGTTTAAAACTTGAATGACTCTTTTTTTCCATTTCTATCTGTTATGAGATAATCAATATACAAACAGAAAACATACCTCTTGTGGATGTTCTTGAAGCAGCCCAGAGCATGTTGCTGTTTTAAGATGAACTGAAGAAATACATTTAAGCTCGCCATTTTGAGTATTTCTAAGTTACAGATGTATGTATATAAAACATATACAAAACAGTAAGAAAGTTGGACTGTATTCTCTAAAACATCATTAGCTATATGTAAACACACTTGAGAAATAAATATTAGTTTGCAAGGCATCTTACCTGATTTGTCTATAATTGCATCGATTTCTTCAATGACATCAAAATAGGCTTCATTGTTTGTGTATTTTACTCCCGCTCTGCGCCAAGGAATGTTGGATAACTGTCCAGTGGGAAGTGTGTCTCCCACATTACTACTGCCTTAAAAGTGAAAAAGAACTCAAAATCAGTAATTAATTACAAGAGGACTGTTTCAACTGCCAAAATTAAAAATCAAGGCAAGGCTTGCCCCCAAGAACTGCAGGCTAGAGCCTGGACCCCTACAATGTTGTTGGTGAGGTGACATGAAGGCAGTGGAGCCAGGTGTCCAGACTTATCAGCTTTCAGACTGTATTTTGCACAGCAAAATACCATGCTCAAGTCAGCAGGTTTGAGTGGGAGTAGATGTGGGGCTAGATCTTGTGAAGGATTTCATCACTAATTCAAGACACGATAGCTCCCTGTGAGGGCCTTAAGCCTGCTTCCCCCTTCTCCTAAGAATTTTAGCTGAATGACTTCAGGGCTGATTAACTGGTAAGAGTCATTAGCAAGATCTGTAAGGAGCCTTAGGGAGGGCTCCTACAATCTTTGCTTGGAGTTGGTGTTAGGCTGAGGGTCTCACCCTTGGTACCCATCTGAGCTACCCTGCATCAATATGACAGCCATGTCTACATCTGAACATGTGTCAAAATGATCCAGATCCTGGCCCAGACTGGACTTTCTGGCTTGACCTGTCTCATTCTGATGGATGTTAGTGGCAATCACTGAGCTATAGATGACCTGTTATCATCTGATCCTGTCCCTGACCTGTTGCCTCAACTTCTGGGCTCCTGACCAATGATACCACTGTCCTGGCCTGTCTTGCTCTCACCCTTGGCTCCTGGTTCTCAATACCATCCAGCATGAGCAAAGAGCTTTCTGAGCTGCCTAGTTATAAAGCAAATTCATGATGCTTTAAAAATGAAAAAAAAAATCACTTCTGAGGCTTAGGTGACTGATGCTGGAACCCCAGCATAGTGGAAACAACTCCCTCTGCTAAAAGTAGGTCTTGGGATAGGGCCACAGCTCATTCTGGCTTGTGCCCTTTAGCACAATGAATGTGGTAGTGTGTCCTGCCATGTGAAACAGCTTCACTGAGAAGCTGGTGGCCAGTAGGTATCATTTCTACGAAACCTGCTGGGCAGGCCCTAGCCTGGCAGGCAGAAAATAGAAGTTTTCATTCTTTTGAGCTAGTAGAAGTAGTTGCTCAAAAAAGCCCCTTCCTAAAGTCCACCCCTGTATGTGGTGTAATGCAGGGGGGAGGAGTTGCAACCATTTATCCACTCCCACTGCATCTCTGGAGAGGAGCAGTTGCTGTGTCTGTCCCTCAGCAGCCTTGCAGGGTGCAGCAGTGCTGCCAGGCCAGGTAGGTAGGAGAGCTCTCAGGCTGCTGTTTCCACCTGCTCAGCACTCAACTGTTGACAGTGACAAGATGCAGGCTGCCCTGGGCAGGTGCTTTAGGCTCCTAGGGAATTTTAATAAGGCTTTAGATAAAACAAGAGGATTTGATGCTGCAACCCATGGCTTCAAGAGTCTTAATTCTCCTTATAGAGGTCCATCTAGTCCATTAATGTCGTATTTTTTGTAAGTGTAAATACTAGCATCCAAATCCACATTTTAAAAACCTAACTAAAGCCCAACTAACAGAAGTTAAAACTGATGAGATTTATACTCAAAGACTAAACCATATCTACTACCTTAAAGACCAGCTTCTCTGAGTATTACGTGTGTGGCCCTGCAGCCCAACTACTGCCCTTCTCTAACACAATGTACAGGCGACCGTCTCGCATCTCTCTGCCCCCATGTGACACCTCATGGCTCACCTCCCTTGCACCCGCTTGCCAGACAAGCAGATTCCACCAGCTCAGCTGACAGACATTTGGCTTCTTCACTGCAAGACAGACCCATTTACAGCAGCCTGAAATCAGTTGCGAAATCAAATCCATATGAATCCATGTGCTGCTCAGTGGTGGGGGCAGGGTGGAGGATGAGGACAGGCTATTTGCTTCCCTTCATGTATCTGTTCCCACCCGCCAAGGATTTCTTAGGTTTCTATTATATACCCTCCTGCAAGGATTTCTTACAAAAAGCTTAACCTTCTCCAATGCACCTCAGTTATTCAAGGCTTGGGTTTAGCTCTATACCAATCCCAGAGCACCTGTCTCCAGTATGTCCTGACTCTGTTAGGAGCTATTGTTCCTGAGGGACTTCAGCAGCTGTGGCTGAACCAGGCAGTGCCTTCGAGGACAGAAAAGGGGCCAGGCATAAAATGCAAATAAGGAAGGAGCTGTTTTTATTCAACTCCTATTGATGAGAAGTGGCAGGACAGTGCCCTCACCTTACAGATTCACATCAATATATTATTTTTTAGCTATGAGGAATGAAGGGGCTCTTTTTTTAAACAGCTGTCATTGCTGAAATGACGTATTTTCATACCTGTGATGGAGTTGACAACAGAGCGCAAAATTGTGGGAGGCTTAATCAGCTCCTTCAGTATGTTAGATTCTGTTGCCAGTGGAAAGCCATTGTCTAGCATTTCTTCTAGAAGTTCATACACAATGACTACATTGTCCTTAATTGCCGTCTCAGAACATTCACCGAAGTAATCCTAAACAAGTTCAGAGATTACAAAGGAGAGGATTTTTATTCCTGTTAGAATGCTTTGCAAAAGGAAGTTTGTTCAGTTTTTTCTTACAGAAACCCTCCAGTATATGAAGGCATTTCAGTGCCTAAACTGATTATTTCCATAGTCTGATGGCATCATATTGTTAAGGTTATATTTATCACCTAATTGAAAATAAATGCAAACATGAGCAGTGAAATAATGTAATGTGATGTACTACTATTTATGTTACAAAGGTCCTTCCACTTGTGAACGTTAACACATCTTCAGTTGCAAGACACTTGTAAAATAAAGATACTATCTTTTGGTAATGCTCAGTCTTCACAGAGTTTTCTTTATAACAGAACTTCCTCACTACAGAGTGCATGCTGCCTAACTACATGCTCCTTCTTCCCATTTACATAACATGAACAGTACAAAAGCTTACAGAAAAAACCCCAGCATTCACAAACTGGGATTTGGGTTCTAGTGCCTGTGAGTGCAAAAAATAAACCTCTTTTTCCTTTGTACTCTATAAACCTGTGCTTGACTTAAAACTTGCAGATGGACAAGTCAGACAGAAGGGTTTATTACCTTTCTCTAAAAGAAGTTTGTACAAAAAAAATTCCTTGAAGTTATTTTAGAATCTTAGATCACAGAATGTTAAGGGGTGGTCCCAACCCCCGCTGCCGTGTGCATGGACACCTCCCACTAAATCAGGTTACCCAAAGCCCCATCTAACCTGACCCTGACCACTGCCACAGTTGGGGCATCCACAACCTCCCTGGGCAACCTATTCCATTCACTATTTTACCACCCTTCCAGTATAGATTTTTTTCCTAGTATTTATCTTAAATTTTCCCCTCTTCCAGTTTGTACTCATTTCTCCTTGTCCTACCACTATAGGTCCTGATGAAGAGTCCCTCTCTGGCTTCCCTGTAGGCCCCGTTCAGACACTGAGTTTTAAAATCATTGAATGGTGACAGACCTGGAAAGTATCTGCTACTCGGTGCAGAAATTCAATTACAAAGAGCGGTGGCACTTCTGTCTGTATGACAGACACAAAGAAGATTTTATCCCGATAGATGCTGATGAGGTAGTGATGTGGAGTTGAGATGACAGGAGGCACATTCTCAACATCGATTGCTTTCTCCTGAGCTTCAAAGAAATAATCGCACACAGATTGGCTCACAACGCTCTTCCAGTGCTTCTCCAAGAATATATCACCGGAACAGTTTATAAGAAACAGGCTGTGGATCATTTTCTGTTGGAAACACATTAAAAGAAGTTAAAATAAACAAGAGGATATGTGGATTGACATTTCTCACCCCAGATTCCCTTTCTTACGATGGTTATTTTTTATTAACACGCACTGTGAATTTAGGAAAAATATCTACTTTGTTGCTTTTCTTTGAATTCCATTTTCTTTATTTAGAACAATGTTCCACCAAAAAATATTTGCCACTGGATTAAGTTGCTAATGTATATCATAATGCAAGCATGAAGAAAGCACCCTCATTATCCGCTTTCATCCCTATCTGGTATTTGCAATTTATTTCCTAAAGAAGAGCCGACTCCCATGAGCTGGCACTTGCTCAAACGTGTTTGCCAACGTGAAAGAGTTACTTGTACAGAAAGTTTCCTATGGCAGTACAGTTGGCCTGGCAGTTACACACGTAACTTAGAATTGCTCTGTCTTAAAGATGCAACTCTTTAGCTTGTCAGCTTTCAGCTGTTGAACTAGAAAAGTGCTTTTTACTTGCTGGCAGATTAGTCTTATGATCTATGCCAAGCTGCACTTGGGTAAAGGGTTGGAATTCATTAAAAGTACACAAAACTAGCCATTTAAATCTGATTTAATGAATAAAATGGCCTCAAATGTGCTTGGCATGCATGAAATATGTTTACATAAAATGTTTTTCATTCAAAAACTCACTTATGTAAAAGGAGAGTATGAACTGCAGGTAAGGAATGTAACTTTTTTCTTATCTCTTTAAGCATTTTCAAATAACATGCCTCAGCCACTGATCCTTCATTTTATTCATGGGGCAAGAAGCTTATGTGCCTATTAAAAAAAATAATTCCAAGTCTATTTCTCAACTTTCAATGCAATAGTAAGTGAACTAAGTAGTTGATAAAATGAATAGACTATTATCTCTGCATCTACAGAGGAGACGAATGCTAGCAGATTTCAGTTTATCTCTTCAGCCTTTACATGAGACAGATAAAATGCTTTGGCTGACCTCCAGCATAATGATCCTCTTATAAAAATAAGTTCCAATAAAAATTTGGGCTTGGAAAACAAACCAAACTGTAACCCCAACAGGGGCTTCTCAAGGTGAAGTTAACCTGCTACTCAATGACAACCATAATGTAGTCAAAGCAAATGTAGTTGACGAAGCTGCCTCTGGCACTGGCTGTTCTTCCCTTTTGCCTCTCAGGTATTGATTTGAGTAGGTCTGTGGCTCTGCAATTATCTACATTAGGAAAATGGTCCAGCCAGAAATTGACCCAGCAAAAGGAGCTACTGGTCAGATCAGCTTCCTAATGCAAGTTACTACACTGCCAGAGAATGCTAGAGCTGGCACAGGGCATGTGGTGGAAATGGGCAGATGACAGCAATGGAGATCCAGAATTCAAAGTTAGTCTTTGGAGGAATTCAAACACGACTGGAAAGAGACCAGACAATTACTGGGTGTTCACCTTCCTTGAAACAGGAAGACCACCATCAACTCTGCATGTCCAACAGAAGCCAAACACACCTACCAAAAACCTATCATAGTTTTCATTAATTTTACCAAGGTTGGCCAGGATCTTGTCATAAAATGCAGATAAAATTTGCTCCTTTGCTGTTAACTCTGGCACACTAATGTAAAGATAGCATGGAAGCATCTAGATACACATGGCCCAGTCCCACAGAGATTTTAAGGAGTCCAAATACTGGATGACTAAATCTCATTCCAAAATACTAGAATAAGCACTTAGCTCCACCCAGAGTGAGCTTGTGTTGCTGTGTCTGAATCTAAACTACCCAGAGTACTAACTCATCTACCAATACACTTGTAACAATGAAAAATGGTCTGGCCCTCCAGATTTTGACATAACAAAAGTATGTCTTCCAAAGCTCACCAAAGATGGTGAAAAAGGACAGGTCAAGAAGGCTGTCAGCATGCTATTTCCCTTCACCAAAGTCAGCAGATGTGGGAAGAGAGCTAAGATCCAGCTTTTCAAATTCTAAACTCCAGCTGCTCCTTCACATGCATGACAGCAATATGCTCATCTTCACTGGGGCCACGCAGGTCTCAGATACCTCCTGCCAAGAGCATGCTGTCTTTGGTGGCAGACAAAAAAACCCCCCAACAGTCAAAAGGTGGACAAAAAATTAATCTAAGCCAATATGAAATGTAAAGGGAAGTTCTTTCAGAAACTGTGATTGCAGATTTGTTTAAAAGTGGGAAAGGAAACAAAGCTACAAAGTGTTATGGCATGTTTCTACTACCTCTCTCCTGGACCAAATTAATCTCTAATTTACTTTGTTAAAAAAACCAGACAATTTTAATACTGTGAGCACAGCATTTTAATAAAGGTACCTTGACACAATTGCTTTAATCCAGTTCAAGTACACATGTTCTGAATTCAGCCAGCGTTGAACATTAAAGCCTTCCAAAATTTCCTGGACAGTCACACAATGGTGGCAAGTATAATCAACCACTGAATGTCAGTATTTTTTGATACCACCACATATGAAGGTTAGAATAGATCTCTGCACATTTTTAAACAGATACAGTAGCATATCTGTTAACAAATATCAGACCAATTTCCCATTAAATGCACACAAAGCTGCATCCGAGAGTCCAGTACAAGCAGCACTGGTAAGACTCCACTTCCAGAGGAGCTGATCCACAGCCCCGCTCCAGAGGAGCTATGTTGGACTGGCAGCTTCCAGTGATACTCTGACAAAGTATCAGACACACGTGACAGTGTTTGGAAGCCGCAGCAGTTGTGCTTCTGTGAACGTTCATCCAGATTCTATTCATCTACAGATCAGAAATGGCTGCATTTGTCATAACATACTTTCAACAAGCACAGCTGTGCAGCAGACCACACAATCACAGCAAGCTCCTGGTGCACCAAATGACTGAAATAGCAGGGCCCCTTCTTGTGCTCCAAGTTCCACTTAGGATGTTAGACCACGACTCGATATGCGATCAAGGGAGGGCGTGGGCAGCCAGAAAGGGAGGTAGCATTGGGCCACTGCCCTTCTTTACTCCTCTGCCCCAGGCTGCCTAGGTACCAGCTGTGTTCATAGGAGTATTTTTGTGGCAGCATGGTGAACTGGAGTAGCAAACTGATCCAGGAGACCATGCTTGGCAGATGACAGCTTTGTAGCACCTATGGAAACTGAGCAGTAAAATCCCACCTAGGTGCCTACCCTGTCTTCTAAGTAGGAAGATAGGGATTACAGGATTTCCCATGATACATACTCTGCTTTTAGCGTAAGACTTCCCTTCAAATCCTCTCACATATTCCTTTCTTCCTTCACAAGTTTTATCAGTGTGCTAATTTGCTGCTAATTTGAAGTGCTCTGGAAAACTGAAGCTCTCTCCTTGCAGCCTAAGTGCAGAGTAGGCAGCCCTAGAGGTACAAGCCCTGCCCCGTCAGTCACGGGGCAGCTCAGTTGGTACGCTTCCCAGTGCTGACTAGAATAAAGACACTCTTATAGCAGTGGGGACATCAGTCTATTATACACAAGACTTTGATTTATCCCATACACTGTCAAGCAATTGGCACCAGCTGATTGAAGATGGATTTCATGTTGAATATCTTAGAACTAGTAACACTACAAAAATATCAATACAAGATATGTAAAAATTTAACAAAAATTACTTACATTGTTCCAAAAATTGAAGATTTCCCTGTTACTCTATATTTGAGTGCCAGATTTCATTTCAGACATGTAGACATCCCTGAATTAATTTCTCAGTACCTTACTTTCTTGTCTCATCAGAACATAAGACTTGAAAAGCAAAAAAGATTGACAAATGCTGAACATAAGGAATCAGTCCAGTAACATTAAAATTCCTCACACTAGTAGGTCGCTATTTGTGGCCAACAGCAAAGTGTGTTAAGAGCTGCAGCACTTTGAGGGTAAAGGTCTTCAAACAAAGTTCCTAAGTTTTAAAAAACAGCAGCAAAAGGACATCACCAGAATTCGGGAATCACGAGATTCTTCTCCGTGTAGCAGTGTACACAGACAGCACTTTGAGACGTCAGCATAAAACCACTCTATGCAAGGTACTGAAGGTGTTTCTAGGACTATACAAAAGGACATGCCTCCCATCTCTCTGCTTTTAGGCCTGCCTAAGAACAGACTGAAGGTGTACATAGATCATTATTTGCACCTAGGCCAAAGCAAACTGTTCAAGCTCATTTTCAGTAGACTGACAGCCTTTCATGTTACTGCCTGACTGCAAGGCACCTTACAGGCTCTGCAGCAACAAGCAGCTCTGCAGTTTTGCAGCTTCTTCTCACAGACTTCCCATCCTTGCTCTGATATGCAAAACTCCACGTGATTCTTCTCAGTCATTTCCACCCTACCAGAATCTGAAGTTCACACAGAAGAAACACATATTTTAACTAAGATGGCTTCAATGCTCTGTTTCCACGTCCTTAACTTTTCTTTTGACTAAATCTGGATTTGCTATGTTACTGATTTTCAAATTCTTGGCAGGGAAACATCTGGACTAAAGTCACAGCAGGCTCACAAGACAAAAGTGGAGCTCACTGGCAAAAGAGAGAGGCTGAGAGCATGGGGAAAAAAGACTGATTGCACATGCTTGTCCTTAGCAGCAATAAAGTACTCTAAAATATAATTAATGCAGAAATACTGTCAACAGCTGCTTTTCCGTAACACTGAGCTGAATTACACTCAAAGCTCTGAAGTCAGGAAGTGAGGAATTTATCACTGACCTCTGCAATGTCCTTTAGAGCTAGTACTAATTACTGAAAACAGCTCCAAACAGGACCATCACTAGGAAAGTATTCCACAGCTTCCCTGAATCTGGCATAACTGCTCTGAAGGGTGGAAGGATTAGTGGGCGTAGACTCTCTGAGTCTCTGTCATGTATTTGTGGAAATGAACTTCTAGTGACAAATGAATGGAAAGTAATCAAATGCTTAAAGTAATCCGGAGAAATAAGCCAAAACAGGCATTTCTGTTTCTATTGCAAAGCTAGTATTTTTGTCACAATCAGTTAGTCAGTACTTTAGCTTTTTCCTGCAAATTAAAAATGTGCCACGTGTTCCTGACCTCCACAACCCCATTCACTAGCTTTCAAACCAGCAAACCTAATAAAGAGAAGTCCTATTAAACACCTGAACACTTTCAAGACAGCCACCATGGCAGCTCTGAAATACTGCATAATTGGCTGGATCAACCTGACACCTCATTAGCAGCTGTGATTCAAGCTGATAAACCTGGAAATCCCAGGCTCACTAAACATGAATGTTCTGTAATTTCACACGTATTTATGCTCCTATTATTGTTTGTGTGTCTTAATGATGCTGCTCAAGCATCATGAATCTTTTTACATATAAGATGCTCACAGCTTAGATACCTGCACATCAAAGTAGAAATCTTTTGACAACCTTTTTTAAGAACTGCTTGTTGTCCCCCTCTGTTAGCCAAGCAAAACTTCGTATCTACTCAACAACACCGTGAAGTGCTTGTGTCTGTACAACTACTCAGACATATTTTATCAGCAAGATCATCCCTATTAAAGACTAAATGCTTTGCTTCCCAGATGTTCAGCATACATTTGTTTATCTTTGCTCTCATTTAAAATCACTGTCAGTAACTTTCTGGAATTGTTTTTAAAAAGAAGTAGTCCTCTGAGAATACTCTGAAGCTGTCTTAAATCAGTGTTTGGTATCCATAACAAAATTTGCAACGTCCTCTGTGCTTTTACCAGTAGCAATTACAGCCTGCATGAGAATTTGTGCAGCATTTCATCTATTGTCTGATAAGCTTTCCAATAATACACTTGCATGGCGCCTCTGTTCAATTTAGTTCCAGTATAAATCTAACTGCTGGCAAGAGAGTTCCATCTCTTGTCAACAGAACAATATTAGAATCTGAATAATCGAACAATATTAGATCCCGAATAACTGCAGTTCCCTTTGGGACCTGCAAGAATAGAAAGCTTTGCTGTAAAAGCTAGAAAAGCAAGAGTTTCTTAGAAAAAAACCCCACACCAAAACAATTAAAAATTCATTGCCAAAACTACATTTTTACATGGAGGTGGAACATTTCAAACACAACTTACATCTCAATCATTAGCTTTAGGACTACTAAGAGATGGTTTAAGAAATTCACTCTCTGAAAGCAATACTGAATAGACAGGGCCCAATGGACACAGATAAAGTGAGTATCACATCACATCACATCTTTACTGTCCATAGTATTTTCAGGAAAATACTGATAATTAGGCTCATATTCCAGCCAAACCATGAAGAACTCTGAATGGACAAGGCAGCAGGTTTCAATTATAAGATATAAAAGACCCAACTCAGTAGCTCTTTGTGAAGACGTTTTCCATCATGCTCTCCCAATTTACTCCTCCAGTAAGTCTGACAAGCCAGAGCACCAGTGCTACCAGCTTCATACTACTGTCTTTCACAGGCTCTCTTTGAAGAAGCACTCAAGGTTCCAGAAAGGACAAGCACCGTGCCAGAGAGCCCTGCACTACTGAAACAGTCCATCAGAGCCAGCAGGCAGCACTGGAACTCTGCTGTGCATGACAGCCCTTCCTAACGTGTGTGCACCCAGCCACGGCCAGTCCAAACACAGAGGGCAGAAAGAAGGCACATAACTACCTGTACCTTCCTTCTCCTCCAAGAGGACAGAGCGAAGCAGCACTCTAATGCTTTCATCCTGTACGAATGAGTCTCATGAATACTCTTATTCTAAGAAGCTCCTGTTAAAAGGCTGCCTTTCATACATTATGTTCAATAAGTATAAAAAAGATTTAACTTATCTTCTCTGTATTAATTTTTTTAAAAGTGATATGTGAAGCTGTAAGTAGTGGAGAAACTAAAGGGAAATAAGAGGAACTTAACATTTTAAACAAATTTTAATTTGGTTTCTTGCCTGCTGTTCAGACTTCTCTACCTCAAGGACTTTAATTTCTCTTTTCTAAATCCTCATGACAAGGTTTCTATTAAAGATTCTTCATGTAAGGAGATCTTTATATGAGAGAATAACTGGGACTTAGCTGTCTTGCACAACAGAAAATTTAATTTCTGAATAAAACCAGCAAAATCAAAATTGAGAGGGCATGGACTATTGTCAATGTTTGATTTGCCATTTGCAAGGAATTTTCAGCTATGTGCACACAGGCAGTAAAGAAAGACTCTGTCCCTTTTCTCCCCCCCAAACCCCAAGTTTGCTTGTGTTTTTGAGTTAGCACCCAACACAGCACATATTAAACCCTAGACATTTTTTACAGAGACATATCATTCAGATATATCTTCTTCTTCTTATCTTCTTTTCTTTAATAAATAAATCAGAAGCTATGTATGATTCAGACCTGCTGGGAAGTGTCACAGCAAAATCATTCTCATGGTTGGCATAGCCAGTTATTTTGTAAAACATTGCTTCCATCAATTTTAACTCTTGCATGAGTAATTGAATACGGTTTTGCTTTTCTTGCAAAACACCTTTTCCTCTGCCATACTGCAGTCTGCCTGCTATGAACGCAAATTTTTATCATTCAAGTATGATTTTTTGCCTGGTTGGTTATAGAAAAGCTACATTAAGTGGTGATGCTATTCCTCCAATTTGATTAACACTTAATGGGTACGAATCATTCATCATACTGAAAAGATGGTAAGTGCATTACTAATTCAAAGCAGATTTGAACTGAAACAAAAGAAAAGAAACGACAACCTCCACTCAGTTACCGCTGAGTACTGAACAGGGCGGAACGAGGTGAAGTGCATAGTGGTGGATGATAACGGGTTTATTCCTAGCGCATATTATGCAGATCCGCACTCCGAGGGCCCGTGGCTAACTAAGCAAGTACAGCACGAGTAGAAACACTATGGCTGCAGTAATGCTGCGGAAGATCGACCCAGGTGAGCCGGCGGCGCTCCCCCGCCCGCCCTGCCCCTCCCGGCCTGGCCTTGCTGCGGGCTCTGCCGCGAACGGCGGCTCCCGCACCGCCCTCTCCGCAGGCCCTGTGCTGCCTGCCCTGACACCCACAGTAAATGACCTCCCGCCGCAGAATGCCCCTCATCCTGGGGCTCTGACCCGACCCTCTCGCCGGGCGGTTCCACACCTCCGCCAGAGCCCAGAACAACGGGGGGCTTTATTCAAACACGACAACGATTTTGTATTTAAATGGGCACCGAACAACGGAAACGGAGGCGGGTAAAACGGAAAGTCTCGGATTTGCGGAGCAACCTCCCAGCAGCGCCGCTAGCGCGGATATCGCCCCTGCCCGACTCCGGCCAACCAGCGCGGCTGGGACCGGGCACGGGTGGCTCCCGCCCAGCGGGAATCCCGTCCCCCCGAGCAAGGGCAGCACCGCCCCACTCCCTCACGGCCCGGGCCCTCCGCACCACACGTACCTCCCCCGGCCCGGCCCGGCACGGCCCGTCCCGCTCCCGGGGCAGCGGCCAAGATGGCGGCGAGGCCCGGAGGCGGCGCGGGGCCGCCCCCCGGCGGAGGCGCG
>WEKY01014745.1:65294-111786 GCA_013390045.1 Picathartes gymnocephalus
TGCCGCGAGTTGGTTTGGCGGCTGCACGCCCGCTCCCCTGGGGAGAGGAAGGAGACAGAGCCGTGTCGGTGCCCTGCCGGCCCCTCAGCCCGGTGGGCACAGCGCTCCCGGGGCGCCGCGTTGGCTTCTGGCGGGCAGGTGGGCGCGCCCGGCCGGGACTCCCGGCGGCGCTGGGCGATGCCGGTGCCCAGCGGCATCGGGAGCGAGAGCGCCGAGCAGCGCTGCCCCGGGCCGGGCCCTCAGGTGATCCGCGGGGCGGTGGCTGGGGGCTGCGTGCGGCGTCGCTCGGTGGCGGTGCCGCTGTCACAGGTAGCGCCTGGGCGTGGGCGGCCGCCGCCCGCCGCGGGGTCCCGCCCGTGGGCGTGTCGTGGGGCTCCGGCAGCCGCGTTGGAACCTTAAACCCTCGCTGTAGCTTGCTGTGGAAGCTAAATTTTAAAAGAATCCCCAATAACGAGAAGCAGAGTCTTAATAGCAGGCTTGGCTTTTGCCAGGCTGTTGGAACTGTGGTGGTGTCAGCCTGTCAGCGATACCTGGAGAATGACAAACCCGTAACTTAACATTCAGTGAAAGGAGTTACTGTGAATAGTATTTCTTCCCCAAACACTTCATCTTAAGATGGGGTTGCATTGTGAGATAAATTGGTAACCTTGGATCAGGCCTTCAGCTGCTAAAGAAATGCCTAAAATTACAGACTCCCAAGTTCAATTTGATAATTCAAGGCAATTCTCCCATCTCCTCTTTCCACCCTCCAGACTCTGTATCGGGTTTCATTTACACTGTTTCTGACCGAGACGGTAACTTTGAAATTGCTGTAGTATTTCACTGTTGGAACTTGTGGAGTTAGCGCAGCTGTGTGAGGAGCTGGGAGTGGTGGAACAGTTTTTTCTGCGGCAGCCTTGCTTACATAAGGCCAAAGCTTTTAGGATTGTTTTCAAAGTTGGAACCTGTGAGTGTGTCACTTTAGACGACTACGAAAGTTTCATAATAAATGAAATCTTCACTGAAGATGTTCCTCTAAGTCAATATGCAAATATGTAACTTCTTAGCCAAATATTGTCCTTGCTTAAGACCTATGTCAGGAAAGCATGTGAGCAGTCCTCCAGGCCACCTTGTATGTTTACGGTCTATGTGCTAAAGTGATTTGCTGACCAGTGATGCAAGAAAATTGTCTGAACTCTGGAAGGATGGAATAATAGTTCTAAGGTACTTTTGTGTTAGATGAGTTATGGTTAACAGTAAGTATCATCCTATTTCTAATTATGTTTCATGGGTAAGTGGGATGAGAGAAGGATGCTCTCATATAGCTAGTCAAGTGCTATCAATATGGTACTATTGCTGTTTTGCTTTAACTACACATATAAGTAACTTTTGCTAAGTTCAAATTTTGTGTTATATGGGGTTTTAAACTGAAATGGATACACTGAGAACAGGCTTAAAACATGCCATATTTTACCTTACTGTAAGGGGCATAGTGAAACCCTTTAAAAATACTAACATTTTAGATCTTACAAGACTGTATCTTAAATTTGTAGAAGGAGGACTAGGCACACAGTGTGCTGCTATGCAATTGCACACCCAAATGTCTCAGCCATATTTTAAGGCTTTCTGACTTGCCAGTATCCAAAGGCCCAAAATATTCCTCTGTCTCTATGCCAGTAACTAATAATAAGCTTTCACTGATATTTTGATGTTGCTGTTCCACGGAAGTGCACAGCAGCATGGCATGATAACAATATTGTGTGATAGTTGGATATAGTACTGCTAATGTTCAGCAGCCAACTTGAATCAGGACCATATTTTTAAAAATGCCTGCAGCAGTTGAGCATGAGATTGGAGACAGCTTTCCAAATCATTCAATTGCAGATAATTTTTTTGACTTCTTAAAAACGGTTCAGGGGTAGCTCAGTACTGATATTGTGGGTTCTTTTTTGTTTATTTGTTAGGATTTTTTGTTTTGTTTTATCCAGTTTGGTTTTGTTTTGTTACTTCTGCCACTCTTGATAAGAGTCAGGTGTGAAACTGACCATTTGTATAAAATCAGTCATATTGGTAAAGTCTAAATAAAATGACTAATTAACAGGCGTATACTTAATGAGCTACATTGCTTGAACTTATAATTGCAACTCATACTTCATCTAGTCCGAAGTTAAAAGCCAAACTCATAAAATACATTGCTGCTTGTCAATAGTTATGAATGTGAATGTGATGTACATCAAAGTTTTCTGTAGTTACTGTTCTGTAGTTTTGCCTGCGAGATGGACAGTGTACTTTTGTGTCCAAACAACTTTTAGATTTGTACGAACATCTTATTTGTGGTTTAGAGTTTTAAAAGTGTATGTCTTGTTCACGTGTATGTACCCTGTGTGTTTGTATGCACATACACACATAGATGCTGACTGTATAGTCAATTATATATGCCCTTAATTTGCGCAGGTGAAGTCGTCACTTGCTTCTCGAAGAACTGATCCAGATATTCTTTTGCAATAGGTAGTTAGGTTAAACAAGAACATCCTTTTTGAATGATACCAGTACTCCAATGAAAGAGAAGGGGTTGGGGAGAGTAAAGCAGGCTGGGAACTACAGAAGCGTGTTCTGTCTGTGGCAGAGTTGTGTTCCCAAATAACCTGTGTATTGTGAAATCTCAAATATCAGGAAATTATTACTGCTTCCTCTCTATGTTTTATCCCTAGTTGGTTGGAAATAATCACTTAAATTTTAATCACTGCAGATGTCCAGTGTGACCGAACAGCAAACATAGGGCCTATAAGATTCAAATATACTGTTCAAAGTCTTCAACTTGGTGAGAATGTAACAGCTTAATATCTCAGTTTTTTGCTCTGGAGACTTGTAAATTTAGCATTCTCCAGAATCATAAATATTTGGTTTATTTTATGCTTTTACAGAGGCTTATGTGGCTTTACAGAGTATATGAGATTAAACAAAATTATTTTATTTGAGGAGCAAACTGAAGCCAAGTAGCTGCTGTACCTCATGTTGTGCCACAAAAAATGCAATAGTATAAGAGTGCAGAAACTTTGCAGCTCCTCTGGAAAGGAAGGGTGATTTGCATTGCAGTAAATGTAGCCAGTGTTGGGTTAGTCAAGTTGAACATGCGAACGGTTTACAGTCAAGTCTTCCTGTTTAACAGTAGGACTTTCCAGATTGGTTCACAAAGCTTGTGTTAGAAAATGCTGATCACAGTGGGGATCACTGAATCAATTACATTGGAAAAGACCTCTGAGATGGAGTCCAGCCTCTTAAATATCTGCTTGTTGACTTTTAAAAATTTGTGACTTAGACTTTTCCCGTTCTGCCCATAAAGATATTTTTGTCAAATGCAGTGACAGTTAAGGAAGGACACAACTCCAGTCCCCAGTACAAATGGAGTGTATGGATTTTTCTTCTTTTTTTTCCAATTGAATATTAATATGTATTTTTAAGCATGGAAGTTCTAGTATCTTGGAACATAGGTAATTCTAACACCTAGGGGAAAGAACCAAAAATGTAGAAATACATGTTAATTGAAGACACACATGTTAATTGAGGACTAGAGATTAGTATATATTATCTTATGTGTTGAGATTATTTGCAAAAATAGGTAAACAGCTTATAACACTTAAATTGATTTCTTCACAGTAATCAGTGTTAATCTACTCAAAGTTTTATGTGTTTCAGAAGCTGTCAAGTTCTCCTGTCCTACATTTAGTTGTGAGAAACAACTATACTGTATTCAGGGAGGATTTGCCCAGAAGTTTCAGTGGAATGTTTCTGAACATACACTTACTAGTCTGGTGATAGCTACCTTGGCTTTTAAAACTTGATTCCAAATGGCACCCTATACACAGCCCCTGGAATACTTGAATGGAGATGATTATAAAATTTTGTGGGAGAAGGAAGGCTTGGGAATAAGCAGGACTTATATGTGATGTAAAGAGCTGCCTGGATTAAACGGCACTGAAAGTTCTAGTTCCTGCTGCTGCTGACATGTGAGGAGTTTGAACACATGTTATTGGCTTCACAGAGCTTCTGCACAAAGTTCCTCTTGTACTTCTTTGAACACATTGACCTGCAGGTTCTGCAGCCCACAGCTCATTGAATGTTTGGTAGCTTTTATTTTGCTTTTTCATTGAACGTGGTAACTTCTTCATAGGTGGGGACCTCAGCAGGTCAGCTGTATTTCAGATTTTTTTTTAAGCACAACTGCTATTTTCTGGCATACTGACCATTAAAGTGCTGGCTCTTGTCTTATGTAGAAGTTACCCGTTATATGTTTTTTTTTTTCTTAAGTGTAGTTATAAATCTATTGATGTGTAGAATTTCACAGCATGTGAGAATCAGGTAAACATTAAGTACAGGAACATACAGCTTGGGACAAATCTGCATTCAACACTTTGAGAGTTCTGACTTCATTCATTGTCCTACAGTACTACTTATGCAATACTTAGGTTTTACAATGGAGAGAGTGTTCTGTCTTGTGGCTTCAACTGCATTCCCCTTTATGTCTTCTGAACTGTCATCTGTCTCTCACTCTTCTTGTCTTCTAGCCAGGTGTAACTTATGGTTATGCTATTTAGAACACTGTGCTATTTGTCACACTGACAAAAGTATTTAGTCAGTCTTACAGGTTTTTTACTAAACAGATGTCAACTATCCCAGTTAGGAGCGAGCTGGATTTCTGGCTCCATCTTCACAAAGTAGCATCTTCCACATTTTATTTACAGTGTAATGGGCTCTAAAGGACTGTCCTTAAAGCTGCGACAAAAACTAGGATACTTAAAGCATGGTTTGCTGTATCTCACTATCAAGGTTATTTATCATGTTTTTCACGCTGCAGCATGGGTCACTCTTCCACTCAGTGCAGTCCTTCAAGGCCAGGCTGCTCCAGCGTGAGTCCTTCACAGGGTCACAAGTCCTACCAGTAAACCTGCTCCAGCATGGACTCCTCTCTCCATGGGTCTGCAGGTCCCTGCCAGGTGGCTGCTCCGGCATGGGCCTCCTATGGGGTCCCAGCCTCCTCTCAGACATCCACCTTTTCCAGCATAGGTCTCTTCCATGGGCTGCAGGGGGGTCTCTGCATCCATGTGGGCCTCCACGGGCTGCAGGTGGACATCCTGCTTCACCATGATACTCACCATGGGCTGCAGGGGAACCTCAGCTCAGGTGCCTGGAGTACCTCCTCCTCCTCCTTCTCCACTGACCATGGTGTCTGGTGTTCGTCTCACATGTTCTCACCCTGCTCTTCTCTGGCCACATTACATCTGCACAATAACTTTCTTTTCCCTTCGTAAATTTGTTTTCACCAAGGTGTTACTATAATTTCTATTTAGCCCAGCCTTGGCCAGCGGCAGCAGCACGCCGGTCTTGGAGCTACCAGGGACTGGCTCTGCTGGACATGGTGGAAGCTTCTGGCAGGTTCTCACAGAAGACACCCCTGTAGTCCCCTGGCTACCAAAAACTGGCCACACAAACTCCGTATAGGTGGTCGTACTGAAGCTGCCCTTGGTGGCCAGAGCAAGGATGTGCCTTGCTGCTTGGAGACAGTAGCTGTTAGTTTGGCAAGGAATGTGATGGGTTTGGATGTAGGTTTAGAGAACAGCTGCATTCACTCCTACTTGACACTAGGCCACATATCTAATCCTTTGGTATTACTGCATTATCACCCAAGTACATGCTATTCAGGAAAATGTAACACATGGTTTCTGAATTAATCTAAAAAAAAAAGTTACAGCTATCATTCTCAAAAATACTGTTCACAGTATTTTTGATGTCTTTTTTCTATGTGAAAGAAGTTATGGTAATGAATGTCAAATTGCTTAAAAAGTACATCCAACCTAGTAGTAGACAGCTGCACTGTTTAAAATGGCTGACAATGCAGAATCCATAGTCTCTTTGTTTCAGTTTATTAGAACAGACTTCAGTTGTTAATTATTTATTGGTACCCAACAACTGAGTGTGCTCAGTGAAATCCTTATGCCCTGGTGTGATGCTCCCCCTGTCTAAAATTTGGTATTACAACTTGAATGTCATCCTTTAAAACTCCAGAACATGGCATGCAGCTTAAATTCTTTATCTGAGTAAGTGACAGTTTAACAGAATATTGCAGTCTGTGTATTGATAAAAGGTCACTGTAAGATGGTACTTCACTCAAATTTGACTGTGTGTATGTGCCAGGTCACTGTGTGTTTACTGTACTGGGCAAAATGTGTATCTTTTTGTTTTTCTCTCTAATAAAAAAATGTCTTTACATGTACTAGGATCAATAAACCAGTGCAAAGCTAACTTGTAATTATTGATTCTCTTACAGTGAAAATATCCTGTTTGGAATGGGAAATCCTCTGCTTGATATCTGTGCAGTTGTGGACAAGGACTTCCTTGACAAGTAAGTCTTGATGTATTTTTTTTTAAAGTCAGTTTTGTTTCCAGAATGATGCCTGTAAATAAGTGGAGGGCTACCTGCCTGTGTAATGCTGTGTTTATGCTGATCTCTGGGATTCTGGCCTTATGCTGGAAGTAGCCAGTATAGTATCTGTCATTTGATTGTTCTTGCTCTGTGAAACTGTGGTGGTGGTATCTGTGAAAACCTTCAGTGTTTTCATATAGTTTTTTATCAAGTTATTCTAGTCTCCTCATTCTGTATTTGCTAGTCTTTAATTGGAGGGAGTCATCAATTTCAGTAAGATTTAGGTATCTCTTGTATGAATCTTCATGTGCTACTTTTGATTTACTATTACTGCACTCTTCTTCAGTGATGATTATGGGGTAAGTATGTCATTTCTGTAACAGACCAAGGAAAGTTTTGCAAATGTACCTTTTAAAAAAAGTATTTTAGTTTATCAGTCCAGAACAGGACCGCTTCTTATCAGGGTGTCTGTTATCTTGCTTAAGCCTACTTGTTATGTTCCCATCCATATAACCATATTGCTGGATTGCTTAATTGGCATTAAGCTTACTCGTTCTTGCATAAGCTTAGAGGTCCGTCTTTTCCAGAGGTGTAAAATACAATTGCTCTTTTAAATCCTTCTGCTTGAGCTCCATTTTTTATTGTTGTTGCCACTTTTGCTCTGTTTTGTAAGTTGATTTGATCTTTCAGAGTGCTTGCAATTCTTTCTTTAATTTTTAAAGTTTTAATTTTTTTTTCTCTAATGGTTCTTTATTTTGTTAATACTGCATCAAGACTAAATTTCATGTCACCAAATAAAGAACAGCTGCAGAGTTTTTATTTTCGAATGTGTATTGTCAGTCACAAATATTTTGTTCTGCAGCTTTTAATAGCAATAATTTGTCATCGATGTTTTATCACTCAAATTTTATCTTAAGGTGTGTTTAAGTGAAAGCTTCTCTATTGTAAGCTGGAGACAAAAGAAAAGAATGTAATGGATTGTGTCAAATTCAGACATCTGGAACTTTAGAAATTACGTCTATGTCTTGAATATTCAAAAAAGTAAATTAGTCTGGTGTAATTCTCTGCCTCATGTTTCCACTGAAATAACTTGAAAGCCAGTCTCTAAAAATAAGTAATGCCCTTCTCCCAATCCAACAATACCCCCCAACTAATCCTTATAAATTGCTGACATAAAAGAGGTGATCAGATCTCTACTGCGGCACTGAAATCCTTCAGGAGTGTGTTGTGCTTTTCACTGGATGTGGTGTGCTGTGCAGAATTTAATTTAATTTAAAAATTAGAAATCTTATGTACTCAAATTCTAGTCCTGTCAGACAAATTAAATTGTCTCCTGGAGCAGCATATGCTCTGTGAGCATTTCTTTACTGCCAAAATGCATTTGTGGGGTATTGCATTATTGAAGGCCATAAGCAGTCTTCCCCCAGCAGTTGCTCAGGGAACCTACTGATAGTGTGATAGCTCTGATAATAACCTCAAAACTGAGGAGCTTGTTTTCCTTCTCACACACCTGATTTGATATCCCTCTCCCTGTTTGCAGAGAATTTCTCTGTATGCAGGGAATTCCTTTTGACAAACCCACAAGAGCGTTTCTACTCCATGTCCAACTACCTTTTGCAGCGCTTTCTGAAATGGGAATCAGATCCCATGCTTCCTCAGCTTGTGAAAGGAGAGAAAATAGAAAATGTAGCTGTAGAACAACTGCTAGAATAAAGTAGTCTATTCAAATGCTGCAGGGAGGTGCAAGAACATAGACATTTCAGGACTGTGAAGCATTTGAACAAGAAATTGTTGATCATTGATCTTTTTTCTTGTCAAGCAAGACATGCACCCATCTCTAGCCATGTAGTGTCAGCTTTTGGTATCTTGGCAACCTGGAATCTGTTTCTCACCTCTTCTCCTGGATGGGAATGTTTAATGGAACCATCAGGCCAGCAGGGCTCTGACTTGAGAAGGTAGCTTAGGAAAATAAAAGAGTTTAGGTAAACACCCATAATAGTTTTATACATTTTACTTTTCAGTGTTTCTGTTAGTTTATCCACCTCTCTTGTACAGTCAGTTTTAAGAATAAATGCCTTTGTTCAGAATAAAGGACTTGATGTTGCAAGTTTAATCAATATATATTGTCAATAAGAATATTAAAATGAGTCCTGTAAATAGCTTATTTTCGTAACTTCTGTTAAGAAAGTGCAAATTGAAACAGCATAAGGAAGTGTAGAAAGTGGTCTTTTTAACAATATTTTTTGGCCTACAATCCATGTTATAAATAAACTTGAAAATAACTATATAATGCCGTCCTACCCCAGGCAGATTCTAAACAGCCTGCTGCCATGTAATACTGCTTTGAGGAAATGAGCAGTGTTGGAGCGCTGGGTGGATATTTTTGGCTTGGGTTGTTAGCACAACCCTGACACTTTGTTTTCCAAGTGGGTTTTGGTATAATCTGATCTCCAAAGTCTTTTGCTATCTCAACAAGTTTTGGAGAGCTTCAAGCCTTTCCTAGACTTTAAGCCTTTCCTAGGAGAGGCAGTTTTAGTCTATATCACAACAGAACTTCCCCATGCCCACCTGAGCTTTTCAGACCATATCAGCAGTCTGGCATTACCTGAGCCAGAGAAGCTTTAGCCTCTGTTCAGTTGTGATTTCTGAGTCCCACTTCTTGCCTCTCTCTTCAGGGAGACAATCTGGAAAAGTGTTAGCAATGTTGATGGCACTGTTGAAAACTGGTGATACCACAAACCACTTTAGTTTCTGTTTACAGAGCTGAAAAGAAGTCTTGAAATAAATATAGTCCGTCATATGTCCTTGGGATTTTTTAGTATCTGCAGTATGAAAGAAATATCAGAAATGTGGTTTTGTTTTGGTTTTTTGGTCTCCTTTTAGTTTGCATCAACTCCATTACCTAAAAGTATTTTTGTTTAATTTATCAAGATGTGGATACTTGCTCAAAGAGCAGCTTCTAAGGGGTGAGAGGGGAAAGAATAGAAGAAGAATTAATGCTTTGTGGGTAAATTGCTAAGTATAGCTATGCTAATTTGTGAAAATAACTTTGCTAACAGGTACTCATTAAAGCTTTTGATGTACTCACTTCTACCCATGACATTTAACAGGAATGATTCTACTACCTTCTAACTGCAACAGACATTTTGAGAATAACTTAATTTACACTACATATATTAAGCGCTGCTAAAATGGGCAAAGAAATTCTGATTAACATGCCAATGGCATTTAAGACACACTCCAGTGTCCTACTGTTAAAAGTAAGGAGATGGCATGTGTTTCATTGCTCTCCCTAGAGCACTCTGCTTTGAAAATATTCAGTTTTTGACACTGAATTTAGCTTACCTATTTATAGTTAATTTTTAGGCTGTAGAGATCTGGGCATTACTTGTCACCTCAAGTGCACTTCCAGTGGTTGAGAAGTATGTGTTCACAGTATTGGTAAATCTTCTCTTGCTGGGTCTGTGACTGCATGAGCTGAGGAGGAGAAGAGAATCAGTGTTGACAAATCGACATTGACAGAACTATTGGGCCAGTCCTGAAGCTTTTCAATATGTGAAACCTTGTATCTTCCCTAACTGATCAGTGGGAAGGCAAGGCAGATACCTGTAATGGCCAGCACCTGTATAAACATGTAAATATCTTTCAGCCCATGCTCTTAAAAAGGAATGGAGATATAGGGGAAAATTATGAGACATGTTCTATTTATCACATTAAGTTTAAAGAATCATATTGCTTTTTTTCACTCTAATTTCTGGCCTCTTGACCAGAGCCGTGATCTCATAAGTTGAGATATGTTTATTACTTGGGCTGCCAAATTCCATTATAGTTATAACCTGCAGACTTACTATTTTATCACCATCATGGTCCAGGGTTACAAGTTTCTGTGTGATACTTGTTGATTGTCCAAGCAGACAAGTATTTTTCTCTTTAGGTTTTTTTCCCCTTAAAATTAGGGTCTGTGGCAATCTTTGCACAAGTTCATTGAGGGTGCTCCGTAAAGATATGTAGTTTTCACTATCTTTCATGCCCTCTACCATCTGCTCCTTAGTTCTCTTCCCTGCCTTCTCTGTGACACTGGTGTAAATACAAGCTATCTTTAAATCAAGAAATATGTTTATATTCTTTTTCCTCTTCACTGGAAAAAACAGGTTTGAAGAAACAGGAAAGGAAGAATGAATGTGATTTTTGGAGTGGTGGTAATGATTGCTGTCTGAAAAGAGAATATCTCAGTGAAGGAAGAAGTGCTGTCATTGTGATCCATAATTTCACAAGTATGGTTAGGATCTCCTGCATTGTGCTGCTGACTTGACTGTAACACTGCAGGTGGTTGGGTCATTCCTGGAGATCCGAAGAAGCGTGAGCATCCTTTACCTTTCCTCACTGCAAAGTACTGGCAGAAGATGATGGATTAGTTGAGTACAAACTTGTGTAATAGAACAGTGTTAACATCTAGTAAATTAAACATCCTTGTGTGAGGGTATTTTAGTGTTTGCCGTGATGAAAGTGAAGAAGATGTACATATTTAATCTTTTTTCCACTCTTATGGGAATTTGGATTATAAATTAAGAAAAAGTTTGCAAAGCAGCTTCAGTTGACAGTGATGAAAAACTTCTGCTTACTTGTGTTAAATTTAGGTTGGTCTGTATAACCTGTGGCTTGTGTTATTCTTAACATTTTTAGTTTGTTACCTTTGCTCCTGTCTAACAAAAGCCTTTGTAACTTCCCATAGCAAAAAAAATCAAAAGACCGTTCATGTAGTTAACTCTTAGAAAGTGGCTAAGGGTCTAAACAGCTTTTAGACAATCAGAGGTGATTCTTTGTTCACCAAACTTGGCCTCAATGCAAAACAAACCCTTCCCCAAAAATGCATGCTGGAGTGAGTTTGAAAAATGAGAAGGATAAACAGTGATTCTGTACTAGGAGGTTGCAGTATCCAAGAATGCACAGGCTGCAAACATGGGCTTTGCTGCCAGATTTAAGTGGGGACCCCCTACGCCCTTCAGACTTGCAGCTTTTTTGGTTTCATTAATTTGTCAGCTTAGATTCTGTCCTTCATCAGCCCTCTGGGAGAGGTTAATGAGTTTTTGTATTGCTTTGAGCTGGGAATTGTGTTACCTGTTGTCCTGGTCTTGACTGAGACAGGGTTAATTCTCTTTCTAGTAGGCATCACAGTGTTGTGTGTTTTGGATTTAGTGTGTACTGTCTGTACAGTGATGAAGGTATGGAAAGTACATAGTAAAAGCTTTAAAACCTGTCCCTGAAAATTTGCCCGCGTATTTTTGTCCCCCTGCAGAAGATAATTTGATGTATGATGTTCCATTGTTTCAGTAATTCTTGTGAAAGATTAATCCTGAAAGTATCTGTTGCATTGGGTCATTTGGCAGGGAAGCTGGATAGCTGAGTGTTATATTATTACCTTGTGTTTTTAGTTGTATCTGGAGAAGTCAATTTAATTAATCTCAAGGTCTGAACATAGAACATTGTTGAAACTGTTGAGCCCAATTGCATCATCTGACTACTGGTACATTATAATAACTCCAGTGTTTGCTTGCAAAAACTTAGGGTTATGGTAGCTGTGTTAAGAAGGTCCTCTTCATACTAGTATGTCTATAAATTTGGTACTATTCCTGACAACATTATGAAAGCTTTCTACAACCCTAATGCTTTCTCCTAGTGCATTTAGTTAAATGTATAGATTAAATGAGTGGAAAGATTTTAGTTAAGCTCCATTTAGAAAAGCCTGTTTGAAAAACCTACTTAGGAGTGACAGTATTGCATGGAGAGCTGTGGTGTTTTCAGGGTGTATAGAGCTTGAGCAGTGTTTATAGAGGAGCTTGTAACTACTTATTTACCTGTAGAATAGAATGGAAGATGTTCAGGAATAGGAAATATCCCACTCTTCCCTTTATTATGTGTTTTCACTTTCTTAAATGCTTGTTTAGTAACAAACTTTAAATCGTGAATTACTCTTTTATTTTTCCCATTCTTCAGAAGACTTGCAGATTCAATGTGTGTCAGTAGAACATGTCTAGTTAATGGACTTATTGTATTCTTTAGAATAACCTTAAGCACGTGACAGACACACACACACAGAGCTTATCTGTATTTTTCCTTCGCTTACAAGTGCAAATCTGTTTAACAAATCTTTGTGACTTGTATTACAAGGCAAAAGATGAAATACTGGGTTCCATTTGCCTCTTCAATGCAAACAAGGAGCTTAAGTGAAAGAGATCTATGAATTAAGTAAGTGTCTCTGGTTTTAATTAGGCAATAATGTTAAATGAAAAGACCCTTGCTAAAGGTGTCTTTGATGGAAAAAGCTGAGTCTTGTCAGTAGAGAACTGGAATCCATCCTAAACTCAATGGTAAAACTTTCTCTTTAAAAATGTGTTACTTGCTGTTTGTACTGAGGAACTTTGCATATTAGAGTTTCCAGACTGCGCGATTACAAGATTGATTTTTATTTAGGGTACAGCAGACAAATACTGTGATTCTGGATATGGTTTCAGGCGTTCTTTTAAATTACAGATTACTAAGATGTGATTTTAATATTGTTTTCCATTCCCATCCTGCTTGTCCAACCCAAAATTTCCAGTAGCATAGTACAGATTAGAGGGGGTTTTCCTACTACAGTAATAAAGTGAAACTGGTTGATCACTTGTGACTCGAAGAATAGAAAAAAACAGTCAAAAATTAGCAATTATTTGAAATAGTCTCAGGTTTTGTACTCTAGATGAAGTTAATCTGTCATCTCATAGAAAAGATGGCTTTTTAGTGATAACATTCTTGAGGTGGTTGGAATACCTTCATCTTTCTAAAAACTTCAGTTTCTAGAAATTTAGATATTCAAGTAAATTATAATGCTCATTACTACTTGATTAGTTTTGCTTCATTCAGGTCAGGCAATACGCAATCTCAATACTTTTTCTTCCCAAGTTACATTAATCAAGAAGAGAGAGATTCTGTCCTTCCTTTTGAAATTAAATACTAATTGTTAACATTTCTTTCTATTAACTTGCTATTACATCGGGCAATTCCTGAACAAAGTGCAGATACCACATCAGTGTTACAGGTAACTGTAACCTAAGGTATGGGGTGCTTCTGTTCTTCAGCACAGAACCCTACCCAGGCCTGCTCTGTGCTTTGCTTCTTCTTGTGCTGTTCCTTTTTGGAGTGTTGGCCTTGTGGTGTCTGCTGTAACCACAGGGAAAGGGTGGAGGCAGCCTGTCTTCCTCTTAATTACTGGTGTTCTTGTTTTCTCTTTGCCAGGAGCTGGAGTAGGGTAAGCTAGCTGAGTGTTGTTTCATGGTATTTTTGTCAGGGCAGAATCATCAATATTCCAAGTTACTGGAGATCTGGTTGTGTTGTAGACTTCAGGATGTTATGAATCCTGCAGTTCCCTTATAAATTCAGATTAAATGCAGAACTGGGGACAGATTTTTTTCATTTTACAAATCCTTGATTCCTCTCTTCAATATGTTAGCATACAAATTATTTTCATTTTGTAGTTCTACATGAAACTTGTGGGTTTATGGCACATGAATACTAGGGATCAGTGGCTGAACAAGTTTTGGTAATGATTTTACCAGATTGTTCTGATAATTTTTTTTTCCTTGTACTTCTTCCCTTGTTTTGTGACAGCAAACGTGATTAAGTTTCAGTGCAAGAATCTGAGGTGCATGGGACAAAGTGTAAAGGGGAGCATATGACTGCCTAACATGACAAGCTGTAACAAGTGAACAGCAGCATGAAGTCACAGAAATCTGAACATTACCATGAACATTTTTTCAATTCTTGTATTATCGAAGCTATTTATTTCTTCCTTCAGTGTTGAGGCTGGGTTTTATTTTTTTTAAATAACAGAAACTTCCCACTGGTAAGAAGATAGGCAATAAGGATTACTGTAGCATGAGGCTATCACTGTAATCTGGAAGTGTACAGTCAACTTCCTGAATTAGAAATGAAACTATACCCAAATTCACTTCCAGACCACTCCAAGTAAAGGTTGCATGCGGTCTCCCCAGTGAATATTAAGTTAAGCCCAGTGTCCTACACAGCTTCAGGCTAGCATGCCTTATCTGTTCTGTTTCAAGACAAGAACTACAGTTACAAATGTAAATCTTCTCTTTTCTGCTATTAGTATTTCCCTGGTTTCCCAGCAGAAGAGACAAAGTGTTCCAGAATCTCACGTGTCTCCTGACAATTCATTTTGTATAGTTACTATGTAGAAAAGAGATTGGAGACCTTTCCCCAAATCTGAATGCAATAACTTCCATTTTTGCCTGAGTATCTTCCACTATATTTCATTGAAGCTGTTTTGAAAGGTGCTTGTGATGTTATATGCAGCACTGTTAAACAACAGCCAAAGTTCTAAACAGAATCCTCAGAACATGTCAAGTTCTGTATGTAATTCTACACCCAGTCCTGAGACAAAACACTCATCTGGGCCAAAAGTGATAGGAACTGTCCAAATACTTCAGTCAGTCTCTTTTTCCTCTGCCATACCCTAGCACGTCTGGACTTGATGTTGCAAGTAGCACTGTGGGTGAAGAGTTAATATCCTAAACAGTGGCGCTGTCTTGAGGCAAAATGGAGGTGCAGTTCTTCCCAGAAACAGTAATTGCAGTTTTTGGTATACCCCGGTGGAAGCAGAGCAAGGACTTAATCTCTCAAGAACTCTTCCCTATATCTCCATCTTGGTATTGCTCATTCATTTTTCAGGATAAAATCAAAATTTTCAGTGCAGTAAAAAAGCCTTCTCTGCTATTTTCCATATGCTACTTTTTCTTCTAAAGCTGATGACTTTAATGGCTTGGATATGTTCTTTCAGCATGGCTGAAATTTCACAATAGCTGTAACATTTGTCTGTAGCTTTCTGTTTGCTCGAATCAGTGTTAAAAATAATTTGTAGAGAAGGCAAATTAAGGTACATGAATTCACTGACAATTATCTATTCAAGTTTCTGTAAGCTGGACTGTCCTGTATTAAGCCCTTGGGTGCAGAGACAGGAGATGGGAGATATGTAGCTTTTAGACAGCGCTGACACTCATTTAGGTTGCAGTAATAATATGAAGTTAGTACTTCAGCCTAGCTTGTCACAAGCAGAAAAATTGATAAAGTTGTCTAACAGGAAAATGGAATACATTTTAAACTATATTTTTTAAAGAAATAAGAGAGGTTTTAACTGATACGTTAAGACTTGCAGTTAGTTTCCTTATAATTTCTAAATGGGAACAATGTGGATTTTATTAAATATGATACACTAGCCTTTTTCTGTGTCTCACATGAATGATGACAAGGTCAATTTTTAGCATTTTGAAGACAGTTAAATATTTAATATCAATCAGGATTCAATACAGCCTCAGAACATTCAGTTCCTTCCTTTTGGAGGATTTTGTTGCTTGAAGCTAATATTCTGGGCTAACTGTGGTTTCTGAGGTCTTCACTGGTGAATAAATGTCTTTTGCTCTGTCTTAATTGTTTTTTATTGATGTGGCATTTATTTCTTTGAACTAGAGATGCTAAAAATAATTGTATTTTAGAGATTCTGTTTGTTCTGATTCATTTGTTCTTTTGGAGATAGAACAGATCTAGTATGGGAACAGTTGTAATTCAATTATGAAATGTATTTTGTATTAATGGAGCTCAGCATGGTGTTATGTTTGCAGCAGTGTAGTATTACTGCCTTTGTTAGTGTGTTTAGAGTATTAACCTGTATTTTATTGTAGATGTAGAGCCTATTGAAGTTCATCCTGATGGCTTTAAAAGGCTGCCTTCTCTGAGAAGGCAATGTAAGGTTTGTTTTCAAATGCCAATTGAGTAGCTGGCAGTGCTATTCATATATGGCAAACGGGGAGTCTTTATTTAGAAGAAATCATAAATATTTAGAAGAAATATCTCAATCTGAGGGTCACTTGCATGACCACACTACTGTGCCTTCTCTGAATTAGATATGTATATGTGTATGTATATATAAAATTCTCAAACCAGGGCTCCTCATGGGGCAGGGGAAATATTTGGGGATTTTCAGTATTAGTGGTGACAGGATCTGTTGTCGAACTGGTACAAGCTGGTCCAAAAAATAAAGTGATAATAGCAAGTAGTTGTGGGTAACTAGAAAAAGAATAGGAACCTTTCTGTTTAGATGATGTACATGTTACTTTAGTTGGTGTTTTTCACTAAGTTTTATGCAAATAAAACTTAGACACATGATTGTGAAAACTGGTTTGTGTTTATAATCAAAATGAATTAAACTGCAAATGAGTGTTTATTTCTGGTTGAAGAAAATAGGTATGTAAGTGTTAGATGATACCTTCAGAGCAAGAACAATGTAAAAAGAACTGGGGAAATTAAATATTCAGAGCTCAAAGGAATAATATTAATGGAGTATATGTTAGAGTTCAGTCTATAAGGAGAATACCTATAGTTCTGCACAAATTGAATTAATATTTTATCCCTTGATAAAGTTACTGAAGGTCAACAAAGTGTATTTCTACTGCTGCAGTCTAGAATTCAGAGTACCAATTTAAAAAATGTACAGAGTGTGTACAGCTTTTAAAAAGGTGCTTGTAGTCAGGTATTAAAAAAATTATGTGTAAAAAAAGATTTTTCTGTATCTGTATACAGCAAGTGTTGAGCTGTCTTAAATTTTTAGCTCCCCTAGTTTGCAGTTAAGGAAAGTGTTTTGACGAGACCACTTCTATATGCTTAAGTCCAGAGTGATAGGGCTGACCGTATTAAATGATCATAGTTTTTCGCAGTCTGGTGATTAACGGGCTTTGAACTTTCCTGGCTTTCTTAATCCCTTTTAATAATTTAAACCTATTATTGTTTTGACTTCAATTTCAAAAGCCCTTTAAATCTGTCTTACAATATTAATAGCTGATTAAAGTCCTGATTTCCAACCATATTATCAGTGGGGTGTCTTACCTTATCACACTGAATAATTCAGAAACAACTAGGAATATATTGATCAAGGGTGAAAGGAAAACATTAGAAAAACTATACATAGTAATTTTTATATTTAAATTAGTGATCATGTCCATGTGATAAATAGCGGTAACAAAATGCTTTAATTTATGACAAGATTAACTGCATTTCTTTTTTCTTTTAGGTTTCAGGAGTGTAATTTAAAGTTCATTCTGTGTTGATATTCAAATCCATCTTTCATAATAAGTAATATTAGTTAGAAATATTTTTTCTGCTGATATTTTTGGGATCCCTTTCACTCAGAAATTCCATTTTTTTTTTCTGAAAAAGAGAGGGTTGTGTAGGATGTGATGCAGCCAAATAAGACTTCAATCATAATAGTAGACAGGAACTGAGTAAAAAGGAAAACACTAGGAATTTGCTTTCTGTGTTGTCCAAGACGGTCCTTCATTTTCTCAGCCCTGACATGCCTATTCCCATAGCAAGGTTTAAAGTCAGGATTTTTTTTTTTATTGTAATGCCCAGTACCTGTGGATTCAGTTGCAGTTAATTTTTTCCCTAAGCAGATGCTTTTGTTTAGTTAAGCAGTGTAATTCTCTGCCAGTCAATGTACATGCCCTTTTCCAAAGCGAACTTGATTCTTTGTCATTGATAACTATGAAGTAATTTATTTCCTATTAAATATGAAGTAATTTATTTTCTCTGAAGTAATTTGTTTTCTACATTTTATAGAAGGTTAAGCTAGAAATAGCTTAACCTTCTGTTGCTATTTTTTCAAGTCTCCTTCCCACTACCACTAGTGTGTGCTTTACTCCTACCTACATTTCTTCTTTTGAAGCTGAACACTTTAGGTACAAGTTTTTCTGTTTGAAAATGGAAGAAAATGAAATAATTAGTGAGGCTGACAGCTCACTCTGGGGTCTTTTTGCTAATTTTTGTTTTGTTTGTTTGCTTGTTCCTATTTCTGTATTGTAGTAGCTCATTGCTGTCTTAAGTGCTTGATGTGAGTTGGAAGCTCAGGTGGAATTAATTGCAGTTTGTGATGCCTCATTTCTCCACTCACCAAGTTACTACTCTGTGGGATGCCTTTACCCCTGCCCATATTTTTATGCTTTTAGTTTACCTATTTGGCTTTGCATGTATTAGTATTTTGAATTTTTACTGTCTGCTAGAATGTTCTGTTGTCATGACATAGCTGTGCCAATCTGCTGTCACCTGTGGATTTCATCAGTAGCTTCTGTACTTAACACCAGATTACTCATGGATGTGTGACATAGTGTTGGGTCTAGCACTGATCCATGTTGAAGTCAATCTGATTTATGCATTCTCTCACAGTTCTGTTTTCCCGAAGGAATGTCTAAAAGGTGTTATAGGAAGTTTCCTCTTTTGTTGGTATAAGTGGACCCTTGCAAAACTTAAGATTTTTTTTCTGGAAGCAGGCTTTCTTTGGGATTGTATCGTACAGTCCATCTTTAATCTTTCAGTTTTTCATGGATGACAATCTGGGCTTTTAAATTTGTCAACACAGCAGTATCTATTCAGTAAGGAATTTTTCTAAAATGGTCTAACCTGTTACAAGAGCATCCTTAAGTAACAGTGGATAATGATCAGCTGTCACTAAACCCAGAAATTAGTGTAGTCTGTTTTGCTGTCAACTTGAGGCCAGGAAGGAATGTGGAAAGATAGGGAGGACGGAGGACCAGCTGCCCTGTTATGGAATAAGAGGGAGGTTAAAGAGGGGGAGAAATTTTGAGGGAATGGAGAGTGTGGTGCATTTCAGATGGTGAAACTGGGCAACTGAGCAGCGGTGGAATTTACAGGGGGGAAAAAAAGTAAACTTACTAAACTGGTGGAGTAAAAACAGTGCAAGTCAGGCAAGACAGTGAGACTTTCAGAATATGAATCAAAGGCCTTTACGGTTTGGGTTTGTCTTTTTTTTAATGGAAGGGAAAAAACATGTCTTAAAACAAGTATTTGGACTAAGGTCCTTCTATCTGCCACTTACAGAAAAACTTTAATTTGGTTTAGCTGATTTCATCTGGTCCATGATGAATTGAGCTGCTAAATTTACATACCAGGTATGGTCTGGGTTGCGGATTTTTTGTTTTCATCTGGATTTAGAGAAGTCACAGCTCTAGAATCTGTTTTAGCAAGCTCAAAGTAATGATCCAAACTCATGGTACTCGCACTGTATTTGTGTGCATGGGAAAGACTATTGGGCTAATGGGAAGAGTAAGACTACATTACATTTAACTGAAATTTCTAAGCAGCTGTAGCCTTGTCAAAAACGCACAAAGGCTTCAAGTGCTATTTTACTGCTGTAGGAAAAGCAGTTTTCTTTCTGCTTTTTAAACTCTGTATAGATCAAGTCAGAAGAAATGGAGCTAGCACTTACAGCAGCATTACTTATTCTGTCTGATAAATTGCAGATGGAACTTGAGAAACAGGCTGACCTTCTGTACCCATCCCCCATAAATCTGATGCCTTAGAAATATTTTGTGAGCTGGGCTTGCTGTGTGCATTGGCCTGTAAATGTTCATGAGGATGCACTGTTGTAGCAGGTTCACACATGGCTGTGTTTCTGACCTGAATGATCTCGTGGGATGTGAGAACTGCATAGAAATTGGTCAATATGCTCTGAAAAGGGACATGTGAACACAATGTCCCAAAGATGCCTTGTTCTAGTTTTGACAAGATTAATAATTAAGAAAAAATTAAAGGAAAAGGACTGTTTGCCTTTTTTTTTTTTTTAGGCTAGTGACTAGCCTTAACATCACTTCAAAGTTGAAGCAGCACAATTGCTGAATCATTCTTATGCAACCTTCTTTAGATTAATCTGAAATACAATAAAACTATAGGGAAATCCTTAAGATTCGTCCTTAATGACTTCCTTGAAAATTTATGAAGAAATGCTTCTGCAGAGGTCTGTCTTAAAAGGTTTCTTCTTTTATTGATGAAGCATAGCTTAGTATAAATAAAATCTACTTGTCTTGTCCAGTTAATGCAACCAATGCGTGTTAGGTGTTGGATGGAGAAATCACACTCTGTTCCTTTTTTTGATGACTTTTCTGCAAAGTTCAAAGAACACGTTGGAAATCTGCCCTTTCATGTGTTGAATTTTTAATCAATCTGGGGAATACTTAAAGCAGTGAGTGCAGCAAAGCATGTCAAATACAATAAGCTTATGGAATAGCAAAGCCCGAGTGCATTTAAAGGTGGCAAGGTTAGTCAGAGCCATGTACTGAGGCAAGAAGTTTGTTTTTATTTGTACATCAACCAAAGCAGAGGAATGTTTGTGCAGATACATATTTAGGGCTTCCTGGAATGCTTTACTGTCCCAGCTTTGTATCATGGAAATAGTTTGAATATAGTTTATTTTTGGTGACTAGTCACATTGATGGTTAATGCAGAAAAATACTTTAGTGTTTTGTTCTTCACAAATATTCTTGAAAATAGTGATCACAATATTACTCTCATATATAGGCAGTTTTTCGTATGTCCTTGTGGGCAGTCTGCATTTCATCTTGGCTCTTCTGGCCCAAGCAGCATGTATATGTGTGTGCTGATTTTCATTTTGATATCTGTGCAATTATTACTTATTTTTTCTGTAGAAGATTTTGCTCAGATTGGTGGATTCAAGTCACAGACTTTGAAAGGTGACTTAATTTTCAAGCTGTGAAGATCTATTGCCATTTTTTAAACTGGTTTGCTCATCACCAGTTTTAATTTGGACTTTTGGACAAGTGAATTTTACCAGCTTTTCAGGAAAGTTTTGGTAGAGTAGATCTGAACTTGATATATGTTTGGAGTTCATCAGCAGTGCATATTTAGTGCAGGCTATGTTTTCTTTTTAATTTGGTTGAGGCTTTGTGAAATTGGGTGCTACCTGAAGAGAACTGTGCCTTATGGCTGTTTGTTACATTAAAAACATTATTGTAAAAATAATGCTGACTACTGTCCAAGTACATTAATTTTCATTCTCTCTTGTATTAGGAACTGGGAAAGAAAAGATCCTGGAATTGTAGGATTACTATTTCAGAAAGATCTTTAAAATGCATTGCACCAAGTTGAACTTTGAAGTTCCGGTATGCTGAAAAAATGAAAAAACTTGCAGGTGAACGCTAGGCAAGTCATGTACATGAAGAAGCGAAGAATATACCACCTCTTTTTAGCGCTGTAATCAAATAGAATGTATTGATCAGAGTTGTACTTCTGGCTGTTGGAATAAATCTCTTCCAAGTGGCCTTGGCATTTTTTTCATAGAGTATATTTAGCTGTACTTAGAGCAAATTTCCTCAACACCATCCAACTCCCCAATACCATGTCTTCAGAATGCCTGCAATAATGTTTTAGGCTGGGTCTGTTACTTTATTTCCAGGGTTGTGGAGAGGAAAAATATTTGAGATTTATGTAGCTGTGAATTTATAATTAGTTGTGCCTTTGTTTCTTGATGAAATACAGGGACATGAGATTGCTCATTTGTCCTAGTAAGTTTAACGTGTAAACATGTCTTTTTATAAGGTCAGAAAGAATACTGTCTAAAAAAATATCTTGACACTGAAAAAATTAATGTATCACACTGTGAAACTTATAATTTAAACTGTCATTAGAGATGGATGATAGAATTATGATTTCATTTAGCACCTATCTGCAGCTAGGACATTTAAGCTTTGATTAGAATAGGGTATATTGGAGTGACCATGGTACGATGGCATCTGGAGGTTAAACCAAGCTGCTATGGCTTAAGAAACTTCACAAGGAGCTGAGTCTGGGGAAGGAGCTGCTCTCAGAACTGGAAGTTTTGCCCGGGGTGCAGTGACGTGTGGGGCTGTCAGAAGCCATCAGCTGTGACAGAGGCCGGGTCAGAGGCCGGTGCGTGCACAGGCAGCGGCAGCTGCGCAGCTCCCTGCACAGGGCAGCTGTGCACCGTGCTGACTGCTGCAGTCAATGCAGCCCTTTGCTGCCCAGCTTCATGGACAGCTGCCCTTCTGAATGAAGGGGGTGTCTGGAACATTGGCTACTCTTCCAGTAGATAAAATGTTTGTGAAAGACGAATCAAAGGGATTAAATGTATCATTTTTGAAAGGTACTGCAGCATGTTTTGACACTTACCTACAGTCAGGCTGTAGACCCTTGTGCATGGTTTTACTTTTAAGCCCCCTTTTTTTAAATAGGACCTCAAGTGGTGCTGAAGAGACTATTATAATTTTGAAACTATCACAGTTTGCTACTGGATAGTTGAAAAGAATAGTAATTATTTCATGTTTTAGGATATGTTGAACTTAGAATTTTAGAATAGAAAAAAGTGAAGTTGTGATCACTCCTTTGCTCGCTTTCATAGCATGTGTGCTTCTCTTCTACTCACTAGTTTAATACCAGGCAATTGAATCTATAATACATATACAATTTGTTGTTCTGGTTGCTTAGAGGGTTTGGATGTTCTTATTTTAAATGTTTTGACTGCTTGTCTTTAGCTTCAGTTTTGCATGTAGTATTGTTAGCTCCTAAATGTTGTTTTAGAGAAATTCTAACAAATCTAACCTTCATCAGTTAGGAAGACCCAACTGGTGTTTATCAATCTTGCCTATGAAGCACATGTTGGGAAAATACTATGTAAGCTGCTTACTGTGCTAGTTGCACATTTGAATCTATTAAATAGTTCAGCATCTGTGCGTGAAATATAATGTACATCTCAATGCATAAAGTTCTGGTAGAAGTTTGAACTGTACAAGCGTGTCCCTTTGTGGTAAGTTTTCTTTGACAACTTGCTATCAAAACAGTGTCCTTAGGGATCAAGGAAGAATATTAAAAAAAACCCAACAACTGGTTTTGTGGTAAAAAGAAGGTGGTGGTGGTGAAAAAGATTGTGTAAGCTGAGGTTCACCAAAGGAACCTTTCTGCAAACATTAGGGGCAGCAACTGTGTCCCTCCCAGCCCCTCTGTGGTATGTCAGTAACATAGCCCAAAATCACACATCTGTTGAACAGCATTCCCCTTACATTACATGATTTCTGTAGTAGCTGTAGACACAGATTCTATTTGTTTGGGTTTTTTCCCCTCTAAGTAACTGTGGGGGTAAAACTGTGGTTATGAAAATAGTGCAGTAACAAGGATTCTGGAAGCTTTGAAAAGCTCAATGGTAGATTTTATTTCTATATTCTCAGCAGAGAAAGTTGTATTCAGTTGAAGCTGAAGTAGTCTGACTACTGGTAGAGGAATAGCACACAGCTTAATTTTTAGTGAAGAATGTGGGTATATTTGTTAATGAGCAAATGATCTCCATTTGAAAACTGGATTGCCTATTAGTGTATCTGTCTATGACAGATAAATCCTTTGGACTTCATTTTAAGTCAGACTGCAAGTTTCATAAGAAGAGATAGTATCCTTTCACTTCTGGAAGATGTTCCTTTTAGAATTTCCTGGAAACTCCTTGCATTTTTTCTGATACATGAGTATTTGCTATCAATGAAATGCTTGTTAAGAATGACAAATGGAGAAACCGGGGAGTTGTAGCAGCATTATGAAGAGACTGGTATTGGGCTAGACCCGTTTTCATGGAAGAAAAAGAGCCTGATACTGCTGATAACAGAAAACATTAAGTTGGAAGTAAATGTAAGATCATAACAGTTAAAATTTGTGTCTTAAAGACTGACAGGATGGTAAAGTATGAAGAAGTCTGGGCAGTTAAAACAAGTGATTTGAATCTGTACAGGACAGTCTGCTTACCCCGAGTCAAATGTGAACCCTGCACTTGGAAGGAGAACATGGATGATGAGCCGCACTGTATCCTAATTAGGATTTAGTGGCAAAGTGGATAAATGAATTCAAGTCAGCATGATACTGTAGCAAATAACCTGGGGCAGTATCTGCATCTGTAAACCAGAAAAATGAGTCAGTCAGTGTCTTGTATGTCTGAATGTAGCAAGCACTAGTGAGCTTGAGAATGTGTCCGGCATCAGTGCTTGCATTTTAAATGGATGCTGAAAATGCACATTTCAGAGAGTATCATCAGAAAATGCTGTAAGGAATAGAGAAAAGATATTTTGTCTATTTATTATAAACAAAAATCATTTTGCAAGATAGCTTGAGTGTAGTTGTTGATGACCAGAATCTTTCCTCAAGAAGATGTAACTTATGGTTCTGCAGTTGTCTGGAGCAACAAAACAGAGGGCAAAGGGACAGTGGGAACCTTCTGCAGTGTGAGCAGATAGCTGTTTGCAGAGTTGTCCAATGGACACTTGACTTTTAGCTGCTTACATTATGAATGACTGTCTTACAGACCAATCAACCAAAAACCCCACCAAATCCAAGAGAAAAAAACAAGCCCCACAAAATACTGTAGCAATTTAATTTTGAGATGTCAGAAGATTTTGCTCTGAGGCAGAACAAAAGTGAGGTCAGTCCTTGAAGGTTTTCCATAATGAGTGACAGTGCAGGCTGCAGCATGGCTGGCAGTAGGCTGTCCTGGCAGAGACTGCATTCTTTTTTCCCTCTGATTAGGCAGTGTTGGCAACCTATCCTGTTAAATCAACTATTAGGTTAAGCTAGCAAAGAAAGTTTCTTTCTCTCAAGCACTCACTTTTATCAGAAGTTGCTTTTATGGACTGCAGAAGTTTTCCTAAATAGCCTGTTGTTAAAGTATATCTTTTTCTATAGAATTTTGGTATTTATTTTAATAATTTTATTTGGTACAGGGAGAAACACTACAGCCAGATTTAGTGTTTCTGTTGTCTGTAATCCTTCCTTTCACATTTTGTCAGATTCTAATTATAAGATCAATGTATGGTTCATGGTATGAAGTACAGTGATTTTTGGTAGATAATCAGCCAAAGTGTCCAGTAGAGTTTGAGGCTGTGATATAAAGCAAAATTTTATGTGATGTTAAATTTACTTGGATAAATGTATAATAATTTTTTAGAAAGCTTTGTGACTGTCTTTGCAATACCTGAGGTATCTGAATTGACAAACACATAGTTTAATAATGTGAAACTATAAAACTACATTTTTGGCCATATTCTCATGTGAGTAACTGCTTTGTGTTTTTTCTTTCTTTTTTTCCCCCAAGGTATGGGTTGAAGCCAAATGACCAAATTTTGGCAGAGGAGAAGCACAAAGAACTGTAAGCTTTTTTTATGGTGGTGTACATGCATGTTACCTATATACTTTTTAATGCATATACATATCTTATTGTTAAATACCTGAAGCAAAAATGTTAGCTTTTGCTCTTTAGTATTGTCTGCTATAAATTGCAAAGTTTGTCTGAAGACTGATTGTTGCAAAAAGAGATTTAAAAATCTTTCTTCATTAATTTCATTTAAAAATTCTTTTATTAAGTGCAGTTGGTACCAATGCAGTTTAAAAAGCCCATTTAAATGTTCATCCTAAATAACTATGTTCATTTCTAACAGATTTGTAGGATTACTTTCACATTTCTTGTTTTCAGGGTAGAGATAGCGGGGAATTTGGTCCCTTTTGTGTTCCTCTTCATGCTTAGATATAAAAAGAACACCCTTTTTTTTTTCCTTGCTATTTTAAACTTTAGGCTTTTGCACATAACTGTCTGTTTCCATTATTATATTACCATTTATTTTGTATTACTTCATTATATACCCCTAAGACTTACGCAGTTTATCCTCGTGTAAGATAATGTACCTGTTTCAGATGAATTCATATCTATATCTATAAGGTTTACCAATGTTAAAAGTTTGGATGATTTTTCAGTAAGGTCACAGATTTCAAGCAGTAAAAATGTATTCTGGTAACAAGGATTTAATTTCTCTGGGGAAACGTTTTTTTTCCAAAAGCCTTAGTGATTGAATTACTAATCAAATGTCACATTTAAAGACATTTAAATGAAGTTAGTACATCATGGTAATGCACCTGTGACATTGAAACTGCTTGAGTTCCAGACAAAAGACAGGCAATAGCAGTTGCCTTTGATGAGTAGATAAGATTGGTTTTATGCAGGGCACACTCTCTAATGATAGAGCACTTATGGACAGCATAGCTATGATTAACCCATTAACCCGTTTTGGATGCTATAAGCTAGAAGTGTTAAAAGTACTGGCATGCAGAGGGGTTAAACACAAGGTAAATCACATGCAGGTCTGTATTTTGGACAGTACAAGTTGTACTGTGTACACAAGCTTTATTTACTCAATAGATACTGATTAAACTGAACCTTTTGATGTGAGATACTTCATTTGAAGTAGTTAAATAATCTTTCAGCTTTTTATTTGAGGTATATTGCATATTAGTTAGTTGCATGTTTGTTATTGATATGTTTACAGCATAGTCACTTCTTAAGTGGAAGGTTGAACTAATTTTATTAGACTAGTTCTTTATGAATTTTTTTTTAATACAGAAAATTCAGTAAAACTCAAGATTTACATGAATCAGCTGTAACAGAAACCCTTCTTTGCTGTTTTGTTGTACACACTGCATTAGTTCCTGAGATGATTTATATGTCGTTGGGTATAATGAAAGAGGTTGAACATGCTTTTGCCATTGATCTTGTCATCTTGAATGTCACTGAATACTTGACCAGGGAAAAACTCTCGTAGATCAGTGTCACGTTGTTTTCAGGAGAGACCTTTGGAACTTTTCTAATGTTGTGTACTCTTCTCCTTGCACCACGTGAACACAACAGATTGCACATTGTTGAACTTAGGAGCACTTTCAGTCCTTCAAGCTAAATTCTCTGATTTAACTTACAGATGATTTATTAGATACTTAATTAACCTTTTCTGATGTTTCAGTTGACTTTCATATTTAAAAGAAATGCCAGTTCTAGGAAACCTGCAAGACAATTTACCACTAGGGTTAATTGTTGCTGATGTGGTTATAAACTTCTTCTTAGGTACAGTGCCCTTATAATTAAGGTATTCTCCTGACTCTGCTGTAATGTTTTTAAGTCAAATACAGTTAGTGTCTATATATTACTGTTCAGTGCCAAAATCCTCCTACTTAAAATAATTTATCTTTCAGTCTTCGAAATGTCAGCAGCTTTTATATTGTCTTCCCTAGTAGTAAAGAAGACTTCTTTTGGCATTCTTCATCTAGTAATATCATGGTAATTTATCTGACTGTCAGATGTCCTTCAGTTTCTAAGAGATCACTTCTGTATAGCTGTTGTTCATAAAAATTTAAATTTTGTTCAGTAATAAATTCCTTATCTCCAAAGATATCTGAGCCTCCTACCCTGACTTGGCTTGATCCTTTAGTCCTTGAGTCTTAGTTACCTAGAGAGATAAGTACAGCCACTAAGACTGGTGTTCGTTTATAGGCATGGCATCGTGCTTAACTTCTGTTTTAAGAGCTAAGGTATGAAAGATCACCATTTTTTTCCCCTGCTTTCAATTCACTTTGACTGTAGCAGCCTTCTAAATTTGTCTTTTCATTCTGTGTATACTTTTTATCTAACAGGAATTTATTAGCACTAAAGCTGTTAAGTTTGTGCATATATGCATTCTTTTCAGAATTTAGCTGGAAATATCTATCCCCTTCCCCACCCCAATCAGCTTCTGAATGTACCTCATGAAGTGTGAAGGGTACTGTCCCACAGCTCAACCTGTTTCCATGTGAAATTAGCAGATTAGTTAGAGCCATCAACACTGGTGATCAAGCCAAGCCATGCCCATGTTGTAGGGAATCACTTGAGCAGCACACTTGTTTTCAGTGGTGAGTCTGCTGTTCTGCTGTGGGAATAACCAAGATGGTTATTCCACCATAATATGGTACCTTCGTATTATGAAGGAAGCAGGAGCCGTGCTATCATCAGCTTGCATTGGTGTTTTACAAGGGAAGTGTGCATTTGTGGCAAGGGATGTCCTGCAGATGTTTCCCACCTTCCCTAAACCAACTAATCTCCCTCAACTCTGAGTCCTGCAGACTGTTAGGGAAACTTGGACATAATAAGGTTAGTGAGGCCTTAATGTTGCATATTTTTTTTTCTCCAAGAACAATAAGAAAATATAAACTCAGAGAAAAATGGAAGTATTTCCCCTGACTCTCTGTATGGTCCTTTTACAGGAGTTGTTTCTGTTTTTAATTCTCAGAATTGGACTGAATGGCTTTAACTGAAGGTCATATTAGCCAAGTATAGACTTATGTGTGCTGTTGCCTAGGCTGGTTTTTTGGTTTTTTTTTTGCTATGATTCCACATCAAAAGTTTTTTTGGAGAATAAATTTAAGTTAGCTGCAGCAAGCAATGGGATGTGATCTAAGTTGTCTTGATAGTAAAGTAGGAATTCTTTAATGCAGGGTCCATCCTCACTGTGTAGAGTAAGTGTTGACAGAGGAGTTGGGGTTTCTTACTAATACTGTCTTTTACTGAACTAGGAGCTGTTGGCAGAATTTTGGTAGCTTGACTAGCTTGTATGAATAGGTGACTAAAATATAGTCATTGTGAGTCAAAAACATTGATTGCAGTTCAGTAGTAGCACTGAGTCTGTAAGCAGTGCTTCAGAACACTTTTTTTAGTGCTGCTTTGACTGACTGCTGGTTGAACAGTTTTATAAACTGTTTTTTAACCAGTTTTGGCTGTGATGGGACACTTTTGAAAGTTAGTTGAAGGAGAGAGAAAGAGATTTGGCATCTGTATTGTGTTTCTGATTTTGTAAGCTTTCTTTTTACAGAGATCAAGGCCATGAAGTGAGGAAGAAGACAAATACGAGCTTGCTTTCTCTTCAGTCACTTTTTGATGTGTCGGTCAGAAGGGAGAGAGTAGATGTGTTGCTCTGCTGCAGGTTAGCTGAGACAGATTCATTTAGCTGAGAGGGATTTCATTCTTACCTTCATGCTCGCTGTTTTCCATAGTGAAACTGAACAAGGGAGAGAGGGACTTAAATTTGAGGACAGCTGTTTGGGTGACTGATGGAGTTTTGATTTTCCTGTAACATCTGGAGGGAGGTGGCATGTATGTATTTTCTGGTTTTGCTTAGTCAATATAGATGGATATTTAAGTGGAAGGGTCAAACTTGGAGTCATATTGGGGATTATAGAGGGCCTCTGATGCTTGGGAAAGAGTAGAGAAATGTACAGTAGGGATTTAGAGGTAGTGTGGATATGTTTTAGAGCTTGAGGATGTCAAAGGGATTAGAACCATGTCATGGGAATGTTGCAGAGCAGTTTCCTTGTAATCAGGGTGGGGGGGGGTTACCCGCTGTCTATCACAGAACTTCAATACAAAGGCTAAGGGACTCGACCCCAAGCACTATTACTTGCAACCGTATGTCACTTCAGCTTGCAGGGAGAGGGACCATGATTCTGGGTCCCCAAAGCGATGCAAGTGTCCATCTGACCCTTTTGGGAACAGGCGAGTGGTCTGTGCCACTAGAGGGGGCACTTCATCTTCGGTACACTCGCAGAAATCCTTCCCTATGTGCGGGGTTTGGGATTTGTCCTGTTGGGCTTAAGTCTCTCTAAAATACCTTTGGTTTTCATCCATCCCCTTTCCCCCTAAAGCTAAAAGAGAGGGTAGAAATTTGTTTGTGGAAGCAAGGGGAAGAGAGAGTAAAATATCACAAATATGAAGCTTTAAGTCTTTTGTTGACCTTTTCAGCATATGCTGACAATATAGGTGATTTGTATGGATGAGGTGATACATGAGCCTGTCACAGCTGTTGAGTTACTTGATATAATATACCTCACTTAAAATTACATTTGAGTGGATTAATATATATTATGAAATATGATTTGGCAATGAATTAGTGTGAAAAACTGTTACAGCAGTTACAAAAAGGTGCCCAGATTAATGAAAAAACTTGCCAGCTCCCATCTTCATACAACTTTATTTTAGATTTCTTCATTTTTTTTAGAACAAATATCATATTGACCTGTTTCCTGGTGTAGAGTTTTGTCTGACAGCTTCAATAAAAATATCTACTGTGCAATTGATACTTATTTTTACAAAATCAAATATTTTTATAATTTTTACAAAGGAAAACTCTTAACCCTCTCTTTTTAATGAATAAATAGTAATTTAGAATGACCAGTTTCTTAAATTGCCCCCTTCTCCCAAAGCAAATAAAATTCTGTTTATATTGACACTGATTGTTCCATGACATGTAATTACGCATTTCTTTAATTAAACTTCCATTAAGTACTTGGGAATTCTGTAGAGTAAGAATCTGGATGATGTGCTGTGGATATTTGAAAAACGTGTAACTATAATGAATGAGCTTGATGGTTGGGAAGAGCTCTGTGCTGATCTGGAATGTTTTCTTAATCCAGTTCCTTTAGGTGTTGGCTCCCTCTGTAGAAACTACTTTAAATTGCAGTTTGATTTCTCTCGTATTGTTCTATCGCTTCTGTGTGATACATATATATATATATATATATATATATATTCACACACACACACACATAAAAGCTTCAGTCATGTGTACAAAAAGAATGATTTATGGTTAGCTACAGAATTTCTATTAAAGATTCCTCCCTCTGTATATTTTCCTTCCATTTTTCTGTGTGTCCACCCTTCATGCAATTATTTTGAATTACAACACCAATGCAAATTAGCAGTATAGAAATCAGCTCATGAAATTCTTGGTAGAAGGCAATCCTGCATAAAGTTCTAGAAATTAAGGTTCTAGAGGTTAAGTTATAGCAGAAATACTTTTACCTTCTTTTATGGAACAGTCTTTACATATGCTTAAATTTAAAATAAAAAATTTCAAGTGTTACTTTCAGTGTATAATTTAATTTTACATCCTGCTGTTGGAGATGTTAAATAAGTAATCTGCACAATACTTCTACAGGGTGGTAAGCAGATTGCATCAGTATTTTAAAACTGTGCTTATGTGTCAGTACAGTGTTTTAATTGAGCCTCCTGCCTCTGTTCATGTTCCTTTGTGTGTAAAGTATATTAAAGCCCAACTTTGCTATGTAGCTTTAAAGGCTCTATTAGAACAGTCTCTATTGTTAAACAGCTCTTGGAAATCAGTGTCAATTCATTCTTGTATGGCACAGTGCTTATTTGATATAAAATAGAAGAAAACTTTTGATAATAGCTATAGCTGGCAGTTAAGAACAAGGCTTATGTTCTTCTGGGGAGCTAGGTTTTGTAGCCTGAGATGCTTATCTGAGGCTGTTGTGTGATAAAACACTTCCATGGTAGTGGGAAGGAGGAGTGCTGGAGGGGAAAGAGAAGCATGAATCTGAAAGCCAATGTAGAATCCAAAATATTTTATGTATGTGGCATATGAAGTGTGAAAACAGCTGCTGAAGGATTGAAACTTTATTTGCTTAAAAGTTCCTAGTGTCAGAGTCATTGCTCTTCTGTAGTCTTGATCTTATCTCCTGCTTGGATTACCACAGCTATATTATAAGTGGTACAGAAGAGATATCCAAAGATCCTTCAAGGGAAAGATGTTTTGTAATATTCCAATTCCAGCTCAAATTTCATCGCTTACAGGAACTCTCACAATACTGGTTATTGAGTTAAATTGCTGTCTCGTAAGGATTTCTTACTTTGCCAAAGTGTGCAGGAATAGGTGGGCTGACATGGGCCACCTATTTGGTTCTTCTGTGTAGTGAGCTAATGAGGCCAGGTTACTCTGTTTTTCTTCCTGATAATATTCCTGACACATTCCTGACGCTGATTACTGTTCCTCAGTGTGTGCTAGACATACATGCCGTAAAGCAAGGAAATGCCATTTTTCCTTTTGCTGCCTGTTCCTGAGCCCACCCTCCTGCACAGACTGAGCAGAGAACCCACAGCCCTGAACTGAACTCTGGGACTCCAAAGGCTCAAGTGATCTGAACTCCTGTAAAGCACTTCAGCTTGCCTCTCACCCAGTGTTCGTAGCAAAGGCTTCACAGACAGGACAGGGTGGCTGCACCCTCCTGTCCTCCTGGGGTTCATTTCCAATAAATGCAGTTTGGGCAGTCAGTAAGACATGACTGTCCAGAAGAAGGAGACTTCCCTCATGACTTCTGATTCAACATTTCGAATTTTTACAGCTCATTGAAAGATGGTGTTAGTGTTTCAACTGCACTGACTCCCGGTATTGACAAAGTGTGGTGCTATTGCAGTAGTGACAGGACTGTGTGCAACCACAGATGTATTTGAAGGCTGAATTTTGAATACGCAGAATGATTTTTTTTTTTTTTTCCATACTGCTGCATATTCCTGTCACTTAAGTGGTTTCTTTCCAATAGAAAATGGGATCCATACTTACAGTAAGATGTAGTTTTGCGCTACAGAACATGCAAGATCTCCTGGGATTGCTGCTTTTTAGCTACGGTAGCTAAGGTTTCTGCTGCTTTATTACACGGAAGTGCACCGTTTAGAATTGGACAAGATCTGTCTTGAGAGTATTAATTTTTGTGTTATATAGTGTAGCACTAAACTTGAGATATCCTAAAATTTAGAAATTAGTAGTTGGACCTTTTAATAGCCTAGAGGATACATTGTCTTAGTGTCTCTTACAAAGAGAATGTATTAAACGTTGCTGTGGGATGGTTTTGAGCTGTCAAGAGGAATTATTTAACTTCAAGCTGCAAGTTACGCTGCAAGAGCTGCATATTCCAAAATAAAGAGTGAGAATTTGTTATGGGATTTTTCTTCTGTTCCCTTACTGTATTTCTTACATGTATTTTGCTCATGGTCCTCTAGACATAGCACCAGAATCAGAACAAAAGCTAGTACTCACCCTACAATTTTATGGAATTACATTAGTTTTATTACTTTAAATATACTGTGTGTGAAGGAGGACCTTCAGACAATCTTCTGTTGGCAGATCCGGTTTTAATTTTGATTTTGTTCTGATTTTAATGGCATCACATCAAAGCTGTTGAAGTGGAGGCGCTGTTGGAAAGCCCTGGCGAAGGGTTTGGTCAGTTCCGGGTGTGCCACCAGCTGAGGTGGGGGCTTTGAGCAGCAGCCGCCTTGGTGGCAGTTCTTTGAAACCTGTCGTAAAAGGTGTAAAATGTCTAAAGCTTTTAACCACTTTAAAGGACTTAACAGTGCACTGTTATCTTTTTGCTTAAATACTTCTAAGCTTGAGGTGAGGGGAATTACCGCTTTCACTGAGGCTCTTTAAAACCAGTGGAGGTAAGAAATGTGTATTACATGTGCGTGCAGTTTGAGCTTGAGATGAAATACACCTGAACTAGGTACATTTTTTTTGTAATGCAGGTCACAAACATATTTCATGTTCAGATTGCTATGTTAACTGATTAGGTGAAATTGCAAAACCCATAATAAGAATATAATCATCTCTTCTCTAAACTCACTTTTGGTTTTGTTCTGGTTTTTAATGTGTTGCTGGTATAATGATCTAAAAGCTGGCCAATGCCAGAGAGAATAAAAATATTGATTATTTAGTTCTTAGTAATGTTTTTGATAATCCTGAGAGTAGATGGAGAATTTAAACGTGCAATATTTTTGCATTTTAGTGAAAAAAAAAAAATTACTGCAACGGAAGGTACACTATAACTAAATTTTCAAATGCAGACACATTTCATTTGATTTTTGAATAGCTTGAGGCTTTTGTGAACTTTTAGGATTTTAAGAATAGAACCTATTTTTGGTGGCACTTGTGCCTGCTCGGTTTAAATCAATAAAGTATGTGTATTTATTGTGTATATATTTTTTTTCATAATTCCATAAGAGACATAGCCAGGATATAATGTCAGCATTTTTCCTAAATAATCAGGTAGTGAGCTTTATTGTAGCATAGTCCTGTTGTTCTGACATTTGTGTGCTATGAATAACATGGTATAAATTTTTTCCTGTGCTGGTACTTCACTTTTCTCATTTGAAGTCTTTTTTTAGTGAAGCTCTTTAGAATTGACTTGCCAGAGAATTTCCACTCATGTCCTGCTTGTTACCCTATTATAAAAATGGCAGAATCACATCAGATATTCCATTTCCAAAGCAGTTAATGCAGTATCGCTCTCTTTGCTAATTTGGCTCTAAAAGTATCCTCATTTAGAGATGTAAGCACCACAAATAAAACATAAAATAAGCTGTATAGTTTGTTAGCAACTGAAAGAATAGATAAGTCTCTATTGCCCATTCAGTCTTTTCTGAGTTAAGCTTAGCCCCAAGAGTACCAATTAGTGCTCAGAATAGTGAATTCTGCTCTTTTAAAGGTGGTCATCTATCAGAGCAGATTAAATGGCTTGTGTGAAAATAATTTAGTAGCTGCCCATTAATTGCCTTTCCTTTCATAGAACTGTAGAAAGAGACCTCAAGAGATCATTTAGTTTCAATGCCCCAGTCTAGCTAGAGATGCATCTTTGTCATTCCTGGCAGATACTTGTCTAGCCTCCTCTAAGGGTCTTTGAAAATAGTAAGATGTCATGTGGAGACAGTGCAATCTTACTACATAATTTGTAATGGTGTGTTGCTTCATTCCCACTGAAAAGTTTGCTTGTAGGATGGAACAGAGAACTATTGCCCATAGCAGTGAAGAGGGAGATGCATAACAGAATGCACAGGAACTGCAATGGGGGTAAAAAGGCAATGGTTCTAAGCAGGGGAGCTGGGATAGTGCAGGACAAGGCCATGTGCAAAGAGAACGTGCAGATGTATTTTTGCTGGGGTAAGGTTCCCTGCATCTACTCACCTATGCACCCCTACAGAGGTAAGCAGACAGAGTAGCCTATAGTGTGAGGAAAATATTGAGATTTAAGCCATTCTAGTAGTGTGATGGAAGAGGTCACCTAAAGTCGACCATCTGATTTAATCAGGACATCTGGAAGCCCATACTTAGCAGTCTTAAGTGTATGTGTCTGGTATGGATGTGCAGTTTTCATTTGCAGGAAGATAAGTTTGGTTTGCTTTCTTACTGCTCATGAATAACATTGAAGACTTGCCAGGAAATATCATCTGATCTACATACTTATATAGCTCAATAATTATTGTATCATGTAATCGACTCTCAGACATCTAAATTTATTTGTTCTTGAAGCTTTGTATCAGATAAGATTGTAATTTTATGAATTTGTGGCCAAAGCAAACAGGGAGTGTAGCTGGCTCTAAATTGCGTGGGAAACTTGCTGCACATTCCGAAGCTGTGTGCCTGGCCGATGGAGCCATCTGCTTATTCTGAAGGGGGTCTCCTGCCCTGATGCTGTTGTCACTGTATGATCAGATGACCTTGTTTACAGGAAATGGAAACAGCAACTGACACACACTGCAGCTTCTGTCCCCAAACCAGTGATCACAGATGGAGTGCAGCTGCTGCAAGGGGTTCAGTGGTACCTTCTGGTCACACGAGTCAGCTGGTGCAGTTGCAGCTGCAGATGCCAATGTCTCTGCTGAGCAGCTGAAACACACAGACATTATACAGGCGAGTGCAGGGATGTGTGGGAGGTGATGGACATAAACTCCCTGTGCCAGTTAAGCATCTGAACTACCCTGCTCCCAGTATGTCAGTCCTGGCCTGGCCTTGTCTCTTTAACTGATGTCACTGGTTCTGGTTGTGAGGGGAGTAACAAGAGAGCTACAGAGATGGCAATATAATGGCATTAATTAATTTCAGTTACTTACTTCTAATATCTGTGTAAAAAAACCTGAATGCACACACGTTCTCCTATCTTGCTTGTCCTAGATTTAGTTCAGCGGGATGTGTGCAGGTCCAGAATTGACTATCAAAGATAGGAAGGCAGAATCACAGTCTTCCACTATATGGGAAAAATATTTTGGGAAATTCAATATTAGTGCAAAAATATGTTGGGTGCTTTAAGCTGAAATAGAATATTTAAGCAGACAATGCAACTCCAGCAGTTAACACTGTGATTTTAAGCTGTAGTCACAAGTTATCTTACAGATTTGGTAAAACCTTCTGAACTAACTTAAAGAACTTTTCTAAAGTCGGTGATCCCTTGAGCTAACATTTTTAGCACTCAGCAGCAGTGATATATCAGTCTGTATGCATCAGTGAATAAGCCTACCATTCCCATCCGTTGACACAGTCCTGCACAGATTTCTTGAATTCTAAGAAAAAAGTTTTGGGTTAGAATTCCAGCAGCAGCTATGAGAATGTTTAAAAACAAACAGCAGCTTTGTTAAAACTTTGCTGTGAAGAGAAACTTCACAATGAAGAGAAAATCATGCCATCACAGTTGTCCAAATACATGTCTTAGTGGTTGATATATTTTATGGGAATCCTTCCTGAGCTGGAAGGATGTGCGTATGTCAGGGGTTGGACACTATTAAACTATTAAACTTTGTGACTGCTTATTTACTGTCCACTCTGAGAAAAACACCATGCAAATGTCTTTAAAAGCAGCACTTTCTTCTTCTATTTCTGTTGTTCTGGTTATTGCAGTTGGCAATTAATGTACAACAGCCTTTTTCCCCTTTATTGTTTTATGGGATTTCTTTTGGCTCTGCCACAGATGCTTACCATGAGTAAAGGTCACCACTCTGGTACTGAAAAAAAAAATACTTGTTTTTCTGAGGAAATAGGACATCAAATGAGTGAATAGAAGGGAAAAACTTAAATTAGTATGAATAAAAAATCTAGAGGGAGGAATAAGCAGGCATAAAATATACAGGGTACAGTTGTTCAAATATATTTTTTAGTGGGAATGGCCAGGGTTGTCTTTTTGTTTGGGTCTTTAATTTTAAAGTATATACTGAGAAGACACCAAGTAACTTTCTGCCTAAAAAAACCAATAAGAAGCAGCCTGGTACAGGTAAAAGTATTTTCAGCTTTCAGTGAATATATTAGAAGGTTTCAGTACCAGAATAAACTTGAATTACAGATGTTGCAGTATTTACAAGTTGCAAAGTCTTATCTTTGTTGCTTTGTTCAGTATTTTTTCCCCCAGTTATTTGTATGTGCAGTTGCTCTTTTCAAACTCTTTCCTAGTACTGCATTTCCTACCAAGATCCCTATATTCTCAGGATGCTGGCTGCTCAAAAAACTGTGATTACAAGTGAAAGTACTCTACTTACCTGTTTTGCAGTTGCTTCGGTGGGTTCACTCTAAGTGTTACGAGTGATGAATATCTCAGAGGGAAGATACTGCCACTGGATGGTGCTATTGTTATGTTATTTAACTTACTTTCTGTGATAATGAGGATGGCATGAAATCTCCACCCCTGTCCTCCCGAAAGATTTTGTAAAGATCTGCTGCAAGAAAGTCCTATGTGTACGGGTCACAGTACCAGTAGTAAAATAATCATCCACAACCTGTACTTTCACGAAGGCTGGGCAAAGATAATTCTGTCTGGTGTGATCTGTATTTGAACTTTGCAAATGAATGTTTAATACAAGTTTGGATGACAGCCTGCCTTTGCTAATACACTTATTTGTAGGGAAGGTGATGTTCTTGAGGAATGGGATACATTTGAGCCAATCAGCTGTGTGAAATCTGCATATTCATAATGCATCTAATTATCCAGAAAGAGATGCTGAGTTACTGAAATTGTCACTTAGAACGGTTTCCTAACGAGGGGACTGTCTTTTAAAACGGCAGGGGTTACATAGTTAGCTACCTATTACATTACAAAAAAAAAGTTTTGCCTGTTTTATGCAAATATACTGCATTACCTTGTATAAATGAGAAGGTAAATCAGCTTTTGAAAGCCCTTCATGTTTTTTTGAGGGTGGAGAAAATGAATTCTTCTTACAAATTTGCATTTCAAGAAGTAAATAACTACTTGAAAAGGTGTGCCTTCTTTTAAAGATTGCAGTTTGATAAGCTAGAGATTTGAGTGTTAAAATGGCTTTAGAAATTTTTGAAATTCATCTTTGAATATGCTATGAACAATTGGAAACATACTCCACTTTTCTTATAAGCTGGCTTAAAATTTTTTTTTTTTTTGTGCTTTCTCTTTCCCTTCCATTTTCATTCACATATTTCAATCTGTCTGGAGCAATTGGAGTAGATTTTTTTAAGAGGCTTGGGAGAGGAGAGGAGAGGAAGGGGAAGGAAGTCCCTAGAACCTAAGAAAACTATTGCTGTTGTCAGTCCTGACTTCAGAAGAAATTATGAGATTTGGCAAGACACCATCTTGTGTATTTATAGCCTGTCTCTTTTACCAATTGAGGTATTCTGTGTCTGTCTTCTAATAACTCTTAAGCTCAGTGGGCATTATCAGAACCGTGTTTGACAGGGAAGAGAAAATGCGTAGGATAAGAAGTTACTGAAGGTCTCAAGCAAGTTAGGGGCTTGATGAAGAAGAGAGCTGCATGCAGGGAAGGGGGTTGGAACACAGACATTTTTTCTCCCCACAGGATCGTGCCTGATGGCCTGGAACAGCCTGTGGGCGCTACCCAGTTAACCACAATGCAGGGAACCACAAATCAGCGGGCCCTCCCTTTCACCGGCCAAGCAGCTGGTTTGGAGGAGGTGGGGAGATTAATGAGGGTGAGAAGGTACTGTGAAGGGACTTTAAGAACACAACCAAGAAGGCTGTTGGTGTAGCAAATATAGAATATGCATTGTTCAGAAACCAGGCTTCTTAGAAGCAGTTTTACCTTCAGCAGGTATATTAAGAGGCTACTTCTTGGATATGCTCATTACTTGCTGAAATCAGAAGCTGTTTGCTTGCTCCATCTGCACCTGAAAGACCTTAGTTTGTTTATGCTACATCTGTTCTGGAATTCTAATTTTCATTTTATTACTTGAATTCTCTAATATGAGAGTAGCTAGCTTTTCTTTTTTTTTTTACATTTTTTTAAATTTCTATTTCTTGTAAGACAATCTGTCCCAAAGTCTCTATTTTAACAGGCATAGATTTCAGTCTTCTGGTACAGTTATTTCATACAATTAATGATAATGTTTCTCCTTTCTGTCTCAACCCATCAACTCTTTTACTGTATTTATTTTACTTGCTGGTGTAGATGTTACCCCTATCTAGTACAAGCATAGTCAGTGACAACAAACTTTTGAGGTAACAGTAAGTGTGTAGTCGTATGAGGTAATGCTATGTATCTTGAATTCTCGCAGAGAAGGCAGTTCTCTTCCTAGAGCAGGATTGGGATAAGACAGGATGGAATCAAGACTGTGAGGAGCTGGCTTGAAGTGCTGACAGACTGTTTTTGAGAGAAGTCTGTAAAAAAATTCAGAGGCTTAGGGACATGGTGCAGTACTGTTCCGTCTAAATGGAGATGCTTGGGGCCAGAAGGGGTGCAAGAGAAGATGCAGGAAATCCCTGCTGGAAGCTGAAGTGCAGGAGTTTACAGGGAGTTGACCAACATACTTTGGAGCTTCATGTGGAAGTTTTTTATGACAATGACAAGTGGTATTGATCTCATACTCAGAGTGTCTGTTGGGCTGAAGGTTGTACTTACTTGAAGCAGGCTGTGTATACATGTTTCAAGTGGTAGAAATTGAAATGAGATGCAAAGTATTAGACTAAGTATGTCTAGGATGTTATCTACATAATGGACACATTCCTCTTGCATTTAATTCTAGTTGAAAATCCCCTTTGTTGTGTCTAAATACTTTAATAGAACATGTAATTATTCCCACTGGATACCAGCAAATGGACAACTAGATCCTGTTTTGTTTTTACTTGGATTTCCACTTGGCTGAAGTTTTTAAAAATTACTTAGCATTGAAAAGGACCTAAAATGCTTAAAAGTAAGTTAAGGTCTTGGTTAATGATAATCTTATTCCATGTACACAGCCCTGTAAGCTGGATGACTTCTTTTAATGTGATATATTTTTGTTTCTTTATCTCTTGAATGCTTGAAAATTATATCTTTCAGAAAGAAAAAATGGGGAAATTATCTTTGCATTCTTCTTTGTGTCTCTTTTTGTGGGACAAACTGAGATCATCTGCAAGACCAAATACCTGCAAGAATCTGTGTTCTTGTAATTGAAAGTTGGAAGTCTTCCGTGGATGTTTATTGGACAGTGTCATGTCTCTGTGAGGTTTTAATGAAATTTGATTAATGTATATTATGATTTCATTGATCATGCTTTATTTCACTTTTTTTTGTAGGGCCACTATAAAATAATGTCACTTAACAGTGGGGGAAAAACCTGACATTATTGACCTCTCTAGGTTTTTTCAAATTCTTCTTGTTTTACTATAGGCTCATAAATGATCAGGCCATACAAAAAAAGTGTCGATAACTGGAATGAAATTTCTGAACACCTGTAGCTAGGTATGTGATTCTAGATATAACTCAGTTTTTCAGGGTTTTTTTCCTTTATTATTTGGTCTGCATGTGGAACAGTCTTTATGTTCTATTAGGTGACTGCTGCTATGCTGTCCAGCTTCTGTATGAAATAGTGAATCGGAATGATGCCTTGTTTGAAGGGGTATGAACTCCTAGGTACATTCCCACATGGAGTTCTCATGTTCAGTGTGTCATAGGTCTACCTCACTTAAATTCTTATTACTAGAGATTCATTTTCTGAGTGTAATGAAGTAACACATCACTAACTCATGTTTTAGTCAGTGTGACTGTGAATATAGATAGGGTGTTCAACAACCAAGATGTAGTAGTAACATATGTCTTTTTTAAAATTTATAGTGTGCAGTAGTCATGATAGATTTTGTAAAACAGATATTATTTGAGAGCATCCAGCTTCATTTGATAAATAAAGACAATTCTTTAAAGATACCTTCAAAGGTTTGTAGTGTAAATTCATGAATCTTCACTGATTATTATAAGTCCCTTCTCCAACTTTTTTTCCAGTTATCCTTTTATTTCAGCTTTTCTTTCCCTACTGTCATTTAGTTTTTTCTTTTTTTCCAGTCTCTTATGTAAAGGCAGTAAGAACTCAGGGTTACACCTTAGTGCCCTGTGTCACGTCTTGCCTCTTTGGATACCATTCAAATGCTCTGTCTTGCAAGAGTAAGAATCCTTAATAGATGCATTTTAAGGAGGGTGAAAGCTGACCTTTCATACTGCTCCTCTGATTTTTTTTTTGGTAATATATCCTGGTTTTTTCTTCATCTGTTCTCCATATACCAGTTGTGTTCAATCTGTAAGCTGGCTTTCATTTCTTACCTTGTTGTTCCACTCTTTCTGAAAAAGATGAAATTGCTGGAGCTGTCCTGTTCCAGTTGTGCTGTGACTGGTCCTGTCTGGGACAGCTCTGTCTTTCACTGTGGGGAGACACATGCAGAAGTAAAAGAGGAGGGAGGAAATCTTGGCATTTTCCCAGGAACAGCTTGCCTCTTCTGCCTTAAAAACTTCAGCGTTAGAGATGTTGTCCCAGGTTTGACAACAGCCTTGATAGGGAGAAAATGTAGACTGTTGGAGAGTGGTTTTTAATATAAAAGAGAAGCTAACCAAGATCAAACCAGTCTGGAAGTTCAAGGCATGCAAACTGATCTAAGATGAAGCATGCTGAAATTGGTAAGCTGGTTGGGTGAAGGAACAAAAATCCTGCAAACAGTGTCTTGACAATTATGAAACAAATTATTTTTCCTTGTTAAGTCCTTAATAAACTGAGGCAGGAGAGGGCATATGCAGATGTTAAATTTTGCATTAAACCCCCAAAGATGCAATGAGAGGGAACAGAGATGGGGAATTTCTCATATTACATCATGACTTGTCTCTGAGTACTTGGCGTTATTTAAAACAACTTTGTTGAATTGGATGAACTTTGATCCTAATGAAGAACATTTGATTGAATTAAGTGCAGACGTCAACTGGTGCTTGTCTTGAAGAATTGTTTGCAAGTGTTACATGTGTATCTAAATCTAAAATTAGTGTATTTAGTGTATTATATGCTGATATGCAAATTTCTGTTAGCCAAGATGTGTATGTTTACTGCTTTCCAAATTGTGCTTTATGTTTCAATTTCTCTTAGTAGAAAGAAGAATTCATTTGGACTTACTTTTTCTTCCTGCTCTTTCATCATGCAAATGTGGGTTTGGAATGAGGCAGTATAGGCTTGGTCTTCAAGGATGCAGAGCAGTATTAGCCTAATCCTTTCTGGTGCTGATAGAGTGGAAGTAATTTGCTCCAAGTACCATGCCTTGGGGACAGGCTCTGGTATAACCTCCTCTTTGTACTTTGCAGTGGAAAGGTGAGATTATGGCTGGTTTTGGGAGATGAGGGGAAGTATTATGATTGTCTGGTGTATAATGCTACCTATAGGTTACTACAGCTCTGGAAATCAGACTATAGGTTATCTAAGTCAGCGTTAATACATAAATGAAGGATGCTTAATTCAGCTGGCTCACTGGAATTACATACAGGAATACCAGTTGGGAAGATGGATGTTATGTATAATCCTGAAAACACAGCAGGGAATTAGCCTTTGAGGAAAAGACCTTTAGCTAATCTGGGTGCTGTCTGGACAGGCTGAACTAATGTGTTCTGTAGATGCCTTGATATTAGTGTCTAGTTTGGGTTTCCTCTACTTCTAAATTGAATTTTTAATCTGTCCCCACCTATTTCACATGACTTCCCATTGAAGAGTGATCTGTGAACACATGAACTGAATTCTTTTTGGACAAAACAAAAAATAAAGAGGAAGACCAGGAGCATGACATATCAGCCTCAGCTGCTGTGAACTCAGGCTCTGGGAGCAGGCAAGAGCTAGTCTGACAGCTGCTCTGAAATACTTGTGCAGTGCATGGCTACTCCTAAAGCCAGCTAATGGTCTGGCTCCATCATGGCTCCGTATATAGGAGCTTGAAATTAGTTTTAGACCTAGGACTTCTAATGCACTACTATCTACAAGCTATCTGCCTGCTTATGTTGGCACTGTTAAACCTTTCAAATGTGGGGCTGCTGCTGAGCTCATAGCTGTTAATGCATTGAAGAATAAATAAGTGAAGACATGGTGAAGGAGTTCACACTGTTCTTGGAAAAGAATAACCACCAATGTTGGATTTAAAGAAGAGACAAAAATCAGGACTGGACTGGAATGCATGTACTGGCTGTTAATAATGCTTGTTTGTTAGCTTAGGGATGTTTTTCATACAGTAAGATTTTACAAAAAGTTTGCTCTTCAGGAACTGGATGTGGAGTAGTAATAATTGGTTGTTCCTCTTTTTGCAGTACAAGTTAAGTTCTACATTTAGGCTTAGCAGAAACTGTTCTAATAGAGAACATCACTGCAGGATTTTTTGGTATCATTTCTATATTTAATTTCATTTGTAATATTTAGATGTCACAGTAATTGCTGCTTGAAAAATCAATTAAGTAAAACAAAGTTCGCAGATATTAAATAGCAATAGAACACAGAAAAAAATTGTTCGGAGTAGCAAAAGAAAGAAATGGAATAGTTGTGCTTTTGTACCACCCAGGTTGTGAGTGAAATAAGCAGCATTGTTTGGGAGTTGCCACCCTCTGATTCTTGATGGAAATGAGAGAAAGTGATTTGACTTTTGACAGAAGGGAGGAGGAGGTTGTTAGGTGATGCATCTACTGTCCTCTCTAAGGTTTACTTTTTCTTTTCATTTTCTTATTATTTGCTTTGAACCCTGTTAAATCATCTTCAGTTTTCTTGAACTGATAGACTACTAAGCTGTTTCTTTGGGGTTGGTTTTGTGACTTCTGTTTTGAAGTTAGACTTGAGCATCTAGACTGAATCCTGATTCTCTAATGTATAGGATTTGAATTTTTTGATGACTGTACCTCAGCCTGTAATGGTTTGGGGTTTTTTCTGTGTGTACCAGATCTTGAGTTATCAGTGAGCTGGAATTTCTAGTGAGTATTGTTATTTGTATCATTGGTGAGTGAGAAAGAGAGAGAAATCAGCTCTATTCTTAAACTTCCGGAAAAAGTACCAGTGTGTCTCAAATTGTCAATAGACCAGGCATGAAAAAAAATGACCTACTTCTGTGGATGAGAGAGGCTGGATAGTACAGACAGTACCTTTGGACCACTGTGGTGAAGAGCAGCACTTTGAACTTTTATGTGCTGCCCCTGTGCTAAGTATCAAAGGTTTGGAGATAGAGGCATTTGTCTTCTTGTTGCTTTGTTTGGGGTTTTTTTCTTAAACTTTATAGCTGAGCATTCTTAACTTGTTTGAATTCCTGTCATAATCATGGTGTGGTCGTTGTAAAATTCATTTGTTAGCCTTTCAGAGGAAGGATGTGCATGCTTATTGTAAATTACATGCATCAAATTGATTTGAAATTGGACCATTAGTTACATTGATTTAAAGTGCCAGAAAATTGATCTAAATTTCATAATTTAAGAATGGAACTAGTTTCTCTTACTTACATGAGGATGATTTATTTAGAGACCAACTGGAGCATGAGTACTTGTATAATAAAGTAGATAATGGAGTGACAGTAGTGCTGGGAAAGAAATAAAAGGGCTATCACAGTTTGTTCAGGGAATAATTTCATTGTAACCTATTAAAAATCAAATATACCTGAATATTTCTTTGGTTCCTGTTAAAATGTGTTTCCACATACTGTCACATTTTTAACACTTGCATTTCTTTCCTTTCCCTTTTTAGTATGCTGTGAAGATTTGGTTGGCAAGCATTATGTCTGTTTAATAAAACCTTCAAAATAAAAGGCTTTTCCTCTGTAATGAGAATGATATGCTAGCTTATTAGAATTGGAAGGTGCTGATTAGGAAAATTAGGAAGTTAAGTATGCTGGAAAGTTTGAAAAGGTGTCAGATACTGAAATTACCCCGAGAAGCAACAGCTGGGAGAGGCATGTGAAAACAAAATTTGTACTCTCTTTTTGTTTCTAAACCATTACAATTGGTGGTAGTATTCTGGGTAAACTGTGAATTCTGTGGCTAGTTTGTGGAGCCAGCAAATACAGTTAGGCCATGTGGAAATGTACACTGTGTTTTGAATCAAACAAAGTGAAATTAAACAAACTTGGAGTATAACGGTTTTCAAGCAACCTAAATAGCAGATTACTAAGTGCAGGTGACACTGGCAAATACTCTTAGGTTATAGAAAAATTATAGCCACTTGAGGCAGTTAATTCTGTTCCCTTGGATTACTTAATGGCATTCCTGTAAGTTGTGACCTGTGATCTACAGGGTGCTCTTTAAATGTTCTTTTGTACAACTGAATTTGAATGTCTCGGTACTGAGCTTTCTCCTATTTGTCTTAGATTCTTAATGCTGCCAAGCATAGACCTGAGTTTGTGAAGGTGCCCTTTGTTACAGGGCGCTCTTGCCATAGTCCTGTGCCCTGCTGAAGCCAGAGCTTTCCTAGGGCTGGGCTACCTGGCATCTTCAGTCAATAAGGTCATGGAAATGTGCAAGGGAGCCTGAGAACCAACTATTTCTGCTAAGTGTTTTCTTGGTGCTGAAGGGTACTGGTGATGTATATGCTTTGAATTAGCTTCATATCAGTTTCATCATTTTGGGGTTTGATTTTGCCAAAGTTATGTGTTTGACATGGGCTAATTCCTTATTATCTTCAACAGAAAACTGATTTTGTGTTTGTTTAGTGTGAATGGATTTTCCTAAGTGTGCAAAAACTAAATCAGAACATTATGATCAATTGTGGTTATTCCTGTTGAGTTTCACTGTGGTCTTAATACCTTGTATATGCAGAGAGCAGCACTGGTGCTAAGCTGTGTGAGTAAATAATGTGTGTAATTAGATTACCTATTAGCCAATGAAAATATTTTGGAGGGTCCAGTACAGTATTTGAGAGCAGCGGTGGGGGAAAAAGTGAAGAAGGGCATTTTGTACCTTACTGTGTTGGGGTTATTGAAGCTAAGTACATTGATTCAGGGAATTCAGTAATATATGTGGGTTGCCAGACAAGTTATGGCAGTTCTAGACCTGAATCAGCTTTGAAAAAGATCAAGATGCGCTAATTTTAACTTTTCCAAGCAAAGTTCAGCAGATACAATAAAAGAAATTTATAAAAGCAAGTGGAAATGGGAGGCAAAACAGTAGGTATGGAGATTGAATTTAGTCTCAATTATGAACAAATGCTGTAATTTTAGATTATAGTAGGCAGTAGGTCAGTTGTGTTAATGTGTGTGCTTAAATTTGATGTTTGTTTAGAGTCTTTGAGAAAGATGGCAAGTATTTAGATAAAATACTTTATTTGGATAAAAATAGTGGTAAAATGTTTTAATTGGTAGTGAATGAAGCAAGCATTGGGAGAGGGGATGGAGAGAACCAATTATTGTTTTTAAAGCTTTTTGACTCTTCTTTTTTTATTAATTTACAACAAAAAGTGTTAAGGTCTTACCTCTTAAAGTATTTTTTTAACTTTTATCTGTGAGCTTGCCCACTGGCTGTTTCACTTTTCCTGCTTGATATTCATTTAAATATATAATAAAATT